>PVHY01011377.1:0-48204 GCA_004024945.1 Uropsilus gracilis
AAGAAAAGATAGTCACCTTGGAAATGCAAGTCCACACAATCTGTCTTGACCATACATCTCAGGTGACAGCCATTCCATGCAATCAGTTAGCCCTTCCATGCTGAAAGATCATGGAATCATCCAAGGTTTCAATCAACTCCTTGGATCTAATAAGTGTGGCAATTCCACTCACAGATCTTACTGTTTGAGACAAAAGCTGTTTTTTTTTTTGTTGTTGTTGTTGTTTTTTTTTTTTTTTTTTTTTTTTTTTTTTTTTTTTTTTTTTTTTTTTTTTGGCTGGCCAGTATTGTTTGGCGAATACTTGGCAGTGAAAGTCAAACCTGAAGTAAAATGAATAATATCAAATTGAACTAAGGAGTCAATTTAAAACAACAGTTGACCTTTTCTAAAAAGCTTGGGGCTCCAGTAATCCACATGATTCAGATGACAGCAGAGTGGGGTCTGGAAGCTTTTGTGACTAGAGGCAGGGTTGCAGCTAACAAATATAGGCTATCAGCCTGTCTGGTTTAGTCTTGAACATACTTAAGAAAAGAAATACTTCATCTACTCTCTAAATCTATTTCTGTCAGGTGCTTTGAAATCTGAATTCATTTTCTGTTATGCTTAGCCCCAATTCTTGTGGCTTTTTAAAAAATGATTCAAAGGAAGAAAAGAAAAAAAAAAACACCAATTGTTTTCTTCTTACATTGGAACTACTGTTCTATTTTCTAGAACTTTCTCTCATCGATTTATCATAGCTTCAATCAGTTAGATCACTTTTATTCATCCTATTAGAGAACCCTATAAAAATATGATTTTTTTTTGCCTTTTTCATAACACAATTTGGGAGTTTTCCCTTCAGCATCAAAAGCCATATAGAACTTGTTATGGGGGGGAGGGGCAAAAATGTTTTCTTTCCACTTCAATACCCAGACAATAATGAGAATCTAATGTAATACAAGGTCATGGAGTATCACTTGTTAATAAATACTGGATTAAAATGAGTTGATAGTAGTGTAGCTTCAATTTATTTTTCACATTTTTGATGGAGTAATTAATATTGTATAGTCCTAGATATGAAGTATTCACCTAACACAAATCAACTAGGTAACTAGAGGAAAAACTCCTACACACTTTTTACTCTCCCCTTTAAAATGCGTTTCTCCTTGTAGAATGACTTTTCACTTTTCAAGTTAAGAGGGTGTGTGTGTGTGTGTGTGTGTGTGTGTGTGTGTGTGTGTGTGTGTGTGGTAGAGGTGAGGGATGTTCAATTATATTATCTAATTTTGGGAACAGAATCATGTTATTAATAGAAGCTAAAATATTGTTTCTAAAAGGCCATGGCCAGATCTTATAAGTAATTCTTGTCTTATCAATGGTTCTCCCAGCATACTGTGACACTTCACACCACCTGGATCAAAGATTTTTATCCCCGAGTGCTAAACAGCTTACCCCTCAGAACAATATCCAGTCTAGAGCTGTCTGTTCTTCTTAAAACCATTCAGTGTCAGCACACAGTCCATCTGCATGAATCACTGAGAGATCTCTCGCAGCTCCCTCTAACTGAGTGGCCTCTCATTCCTCTTGGTGTGTGGTTCTATTTGATGTAGCAAATCAAGAGACTTAGATTTGTTTGGCAAAAGAAATTTCTCTCAAAGTCCTTTGTCTAGTGGGTTTTATTATCAGAAAGAAGGACTTTCCAAAAGATCAATTTCACCAGAGACATTTTCTAAGTAATTATCATTAAGTTAAAATATTCCCTTCTCTGAAACCTAATATTTGAGAGAGAAAATGGAATTAAGAATATCTTGTCCAAACTCCTTGATTTTTTATGGTCAGCACATGAGACTCCAGACTAATCCCTGGTCCCTAGCATTGGTGAGAGAACCAGGAGTACAGCTCATGTTACTTTACATAATGTCCAGTAAACTCTATACTGGAAACTGTCCAGTAAACTCCTCAATAAACTCTATCACTTCACTCTGAAGTTCCATACATTTGTGGTTTCTCAAGGGCATCATAAAATACATGTCTACTGTGTATGAAACATATAACTGAACTTTTTAAAAATTGTTTCTCCAGATATTTAGGTTAATATTTAGAAGATCCTTTTCATAAATGCATTGTCTCCAAAACATATCTGTAGCAAATTTCAATTTCACCCATAGAGACATGCAAACAAATCAAAAGTACTTGGAAAATACAGCAGTTTCTTATGAACTCTCTACTGGGACTATTCTGCTATTGTTCCTTGAAGTCCTGTGGTCTGATTGTGAATGCTGGCTTTGCAGCATATTAACTAAGACTAATGTGACTTTAGGCAAAGAATTCAAAATACCTGTGCCAAAGAGAAGGAAAATATTACCTGCCACATACACTTTTGCTGTGATAAAATAAGTCAATACAGGGAAATACTCAGAGGAGAGCTGGGTCCTATAACTAGCACACACTAACTATCAATTATTGCTTCTCAATATTAACTAGTTATTAAGAATTATTATTACCATTAAAATTAAATTTTTTGCACTTTATAAAAACTTCATCTTTCAAAAATTAATAAACAATTTTTTTGAGCAATCTGATTCACAAACAGAGCAGAAAGTACAGATTTCCCATATGGCTGTTGCCCCTTACATCACCTCCCTAATTATCAATATCCCCCATGAGGGGCATTCTTAAAACAAACAATGAATCAACATTGGTTGACATCATTACCACCCAAAGTGAATGTGACATCAGGACTCACTAAGTGATGGATTCTCTATTGGCTTTCACAAATGTGTGGTTTGTAACCATCATTATAGTATCAGATGGCATATTTCACTGGCATTTAAAATTTGTGCGCTCTGTGTATTCATCCCTTTCACTTCTTGAACCATGTTAACCACCATTTTTTTTTTTACTGTTGTATAGCTTTTCCCTTTCCAGGTGTAATACCATTAGGTTCATACAGTGTGTTACCATATGTTTGTATCTTTTATTTACAGTGGCTTCTTTCATTTAATAATATTAAGAAATCTGAAGATATTCAGAGTTTTTCAAATCATTCTTGGTGTGCTAGTTCATTTGGCTTTGTTGCTGAATACTATGTTTTATTGGATATACCAGAGTTTATCCATTCACCAAATGCAGGACACCTTGGTTGTTTCCAAGATTGTTTGACTTTCCAATTTCTTTTCATCACTTTTGTTCTTACTGAATGAAGAAACTGGTAGGTGGGTGGATGGGTAAATGAATAAATGCATGGATGGACTGATAAATAAAGGACTACTATCACAGAAAAGACAAATACAGAGCTGAGACATAAAGAACTCATTAATGACGCAAATTCAATTTACAGTCCAGAATATGTATGCAATTATTGCTATTTATCCTTACACAAGCCCTGCAAAGTAATTTAGTGCTCACGAAAAATCAAAATTACTAAGAATATACCTATATAATAATGAAATTAAGGACTATTACTCTAAAATTCTGATATAAATTCCATATTTTGTAAAATTGTAAGCAGAGAATTGTCATTAGTTTTACATATTAACTAACAGGTAAACATTAATACTTATATTCTGAAAAATTTAGCGTGAAACATTAGAGTTATAAAGAAATTAAGGAAATCAAATATAATCAATCAAGAACTACCCCCAAGCAATGCACACTGTATTAATATATCTCTTCCAAAATTCAGACATTACACATTAGTCTAAAAAATTGCATTCTTAAATTCAGTGCTTCACACACCAGCTTAACAATTAACATTCATATAATTACTTTTGATTTATTAAATTTCATTAAAAATAGCACATTGTATAGCCAAGTCTCCATAATGTGAAAATATAAAAATTGTTTTTATATAATTCACAAATGCTGGTAGTTGTTGAATAAAACTATGTTTATCAAACTTATTCTGTATTTTAATGTAATTATGGTCTTTTGAGTATGAATATATTTATATTAATTTCTGCTTCTGGTTAATATTCTTGACTAAAATTAATATCAATATTTTCATTTCATTTGAAACTGGTTTTTAATGTTAATTAAGATGTCACAAATATGTAGATTATACTGATATTCATTCATGCAATTGAAAGCACATTCATTAAATGTCTCATGTTTAGAGGCATTGTGTGCAGAACTTTGAAGGAGTTGTTCTCAAGCTTTATTGGGAATAATTATTATTTATTATGTCTGTTAAATAAAAAATTCTGAGTTCTGCAAATGGAAATGTTGGTTTAATAATTTTGGTGTGGAATTCAACACTCTGCATTTTAAACAAACAGTGATAATTCTGAGGAGAGAATTAACGCAGGCTTCTGTGCTAGGAATGGAATCACAGTTCAGAAATATTAATTTGATAAATACACATTATGTTGCAGTTCTTGATGGCATTCTGGAGAGTTAACTCAAATATTTCAAAGAGTCTAGAAACACTATTTCAAAATAAAGAGACTTTGGAGTTTGCTTACAAGAACTAACAATATTTAATACCTTGTCACTGGCAGTCTTACTTGTATATATAAATGTATGTATGTATTTGTTCACTCCTGTTTTCATTTCCCAACTGAAACTTTTCCAATCCTTATACAGTTGTCTCTGTGAAAGGCTCAACTTTCCAAAATGTCAGTGAGAAAGACAGTTTTACATTAAAACCCAAACTTCAAGTCAAGGCGGGTGGCTCAGGCACAAATCCAAATGAAAACATTTACTGGTACCAGAAATGATTCCTGGGGTATTTCTTACCCAGCATACACTTATTTCCTCCTCACTCTCTGCCCTATACTTTCAAGCATGAAAGGCTTATTTTTCTAAAATTTGAGGTGATTATTTTCTTTTGGAATTGGGGGGTAGAAGCATGGTAAAGCAGGTGTTAGTCTACACAGTAGAATATAGACCTAGAGCAAACTATAAAAGGCTTTTTTTTTATTCCTTGGAAAATGAGGAGGAAAGTCTTTCAGTTTTTAGATAATTGTTTTCTGATTCTAAATTTATATAATTAACACCAGTTATATGGAACAGTGTTGTCTGAAAACAAAGAAAGGAAAAAAAAAACAGGATTTAGCTTAGATCTTTTAGCCATAATATAATACAGGAAATGAATGTAAAGGTATTTAAAGATAGGTGGAGCAAAAAGAGACTGTTGATCATGATAGAGTATTAGTAACCACAGGGAGTTCTCTCACTCTTGGGATTGAAGGGAGGGAAGAGAGAGGATGTTCAGAATTAGGACTTGAAAGAGATTTTGTGTTTCAGGGTGGACAATGGGAGTACAGTACTTCCTGGATGATGTTAAGACCTTTTGGGGTGCTGCACTGTTGGCATCGGACTATTAGTGGAAGCAAAGCCAGCAGGTATAACTGCCTTCAAAAGGAATCTGCCAGCTGCTACTATAAGTGCTAATAATGTTCACACAAGAGAGTGACACTCCACTGCGAATGTAATCTTGAGAAGAACTGGAAACAGGGAGGAAATTTTTCCAGTTTTCTCTTCATTTGATCCCCTTTTAGGATTTCCCACTGGCAGAAAAATAACAGCATGTTGGCTGGCATGATAATCCGGGTAACATAATTTATAGATCTCAAGTGGTTCAGGAATTTAGTTGAGAGTCTGGAAAATGCAGTTTGCATTTCAGTATATTTTAAGAGACCACACAAAACAATTTTTAAGTTCAAAACTGAGATAAAATCATCAACAGTCAACAAAACAGAACAAGTTTCTGTTTTTTTAAAAAAAATATATTAAAAATTATTACAGTTCTGGACTCAAAGAATAATGTGCTAATAAAAATTGTAAGTTATTTTTAATGTATCTATTTTGAGACTAAAGCAACTAAGTACTTTGCTCATTTCACTAGGATGTGAGAGACAATTAAAAAAGTGTGTAATTTGGTCAAAGGCATCTGGGTATCCTCAAAAGATCTGAAATTGGCTGTCAGAAATAAATATATTAAAAAATATACAACTTTTCATAATCTCTTAATATATAACTGACTTCCTCTCCTTGGAAGACCAATTATCTTCCTAATAAGACTGCAAGGTTTGAGTTATCATATCTCTGCCAAGAACCAGAATGTCAGTTTAAAATTTTACTTTAACAGCAGTGCAGAGATGTGAAAAATGAAAGCAAAGACACCCAGTATGTGATTATAGGAAAACAGTTCTGGTGAGAGAGATGAAGACATAAGTTGACAAAGTAGAAATGGGAAAGGAAAAGAGAAGATGTATTTGAAAGGAACATTTAGTTGTTAAAGACACTGGATCTGCCAAATATAAGACATGAAGAAAGTAGAGGAATCTAGGATAACTTTTGAGTCATCAAGTAAAAACACTGCGATATTTGAAATGTTGTAAATGTTCTGTTTGGAATAATTTTTTTTCCACTGTCCACCTGTCCATCTTTGATCTTCAGTGAAAACCCAGCTGAGATGTAACTTTTAAGATGTTAAAAAAAAACTATAGACTTTATCATTCACCTTACACATGTATACTCTATGCCTCATATTGTTCCATATTTCTGTATTTTCACACTTTAATGCACCTACATACATATCTACATACACATGTCAAGCCTTTAGATGTAAGCACCTTATGAATATAAAAGCACAACATATATATATATATATATTACACCCATATATTTGTATATGTCTATAAAGGCTTATGTATATTCTAAAGACATATACACCAGAAATAGCAAAATTTTTTATAGTCATATACATGCAAGATATTGTAAGTCAAATATATAATCTTATTATACTTCACCTAGAAATCAAACAAAAGGGGAAGAAAGGAAATTCACTAAAAAGGAAACACCAATGACCAAAAAACAGAAAATGATGCTCAACATAAACAATCACCATTGATATGACAAGGAAAGATAACCTCAGTTTAGCCAACCACCATCAGATTCTTACAGTTAGAAACCTCTGATCTCTGTTTTCATAGAGCAATTACTTTAGAAAAATTTCCAGTTACAAATTCTTCCTCTGCCACTCTGAGATGTGAGATGTGGCAACCTTCTTGCCAGGTTCACAATCCAGAATCATCTCTCTCAAGGATCTGGCAGCCACCTCTTTAAATGGTAATTTTCAAGAGAGATGAGGATCAGTCTCCAAGTCTCTGGAAGAGGGCGGGAGCCTAACTTTGATAAGTGTCAATTAGCAAACACAGATGGCTATTCACATTCACCAACTGTTCCCAACATCCTCCAGGTGCTCTTTCTCCAGCTCACCTGAGAGCTTATAATCTGTCCTACTTTATTTCAGGGGAGCTGAATTCAGTCCTTTTTCCTTAATACAACTGACCCAATTTTATAGAATTGAATAATACCTTCCTTTCCTTTTTAATTCTGTCTGGTCCAATTTTCCTTTGACACACATAAATATGTTTTTTACCATTTGTACATACAAGTTTGCAAACTTAAAATGTCTAAGGATATCTAAGTATGGTAAATTTAAAGAAAAAAATAGTTGGCCTTTAATGTTTCTGCAAACAAATTACAAAAAGATTTTGATAAATTGCTCTACTCAGTGACTTACATTAAAATGCATAAAGAGGCTTGTGTATAGCATTAGTTATAATCATCCAATCTGGACACAATAAACACTATCTTGTGGTATATTCATATCTCAATTAAATGATTACAGCCTATGTGTTTCATTTGCAGAAAGTATACTGATAGCATAAATTTGAAAATTACTACTGGTTTTCACATATGTGAGAGCAAATGTATTTCACATATTTGAAAAATACATGGAGGTACACATGCATGCATATCATTTAGAAGAGCAAAGAATATAAAGATGTCAAAGTTTCCTTGAAAGTGTGGCATGATCTAAAAAATACAGAGACGATATCAGCAGTGGTTACAGTAGTAATTTCAGCAAACTCCCAAATCTTGACATAAAATGAGGTGCCAAAATTTACAACCCTTGTGTTATTTTCCTTAACCTTGAAGTACAATGAGTGCAAATGTCAGTTGAAGGTTTGCTTTTTGGTTTGTTTTGCTTAATTCGCTTTTTTTTCCCCTTTGTACTCCACAAATGAGTGAATTCATCTTCATCCAGTGTGTGTATCTTTTTCCTTCTGACTTAGCATAATCCTCTCAAGTTCTATCCCTAATGTTACAAATGACAAGGTTTCATCTTTGCTAAGTTGTTTAGTATTCCATTTGGTATGGATGTCACATCTTCTCCATTCATCTTTTGTCAGGCATTGGAGTTCTTTACATATCTTGGCTTCTGTGAATAGAGCTGCAATGTATATAGGAGTGCATATATCTGCTTGATTTACTGTTTTCATATTCTCTGAGTAAAAGCCCAGAAGTAGAATTACTGAATCATATGTTATTTCTATTTTTAATTTTTTAAGAAACCTTCATGGTTTTCCATTATGGGGCATTAATTTACATCCCCTAGTGCATTGTTCAAGAGTTCATTCTTATCTGCATCATTTTCAACATTTTGTATGTGTTGATTTTCTAATAATAGCCATTTTCACAAAATTGAGTAGATTGCTTAAAACAAAAACTAGTTTAAATTTTATTCTCAAAATTTTATAGATTTGAAAAAGCATCTGAGAATATACTGAAGATAGCAAATAAAATTCAACAAATGAATAAAAGGTGTTCCTAGCAAAGAGCAAAACAAGGCAAGGGGACTATTAGTCTATAACTCATCAAGTCCCCTAAATTTGATTTGAAAGTATGTATTGAAAAAACATGCCATATTACAGAGAATGTCAAATCAGAAGTATCTACAAAAAGTTACATTTGAGTAAAATTAATACATCTTAAAGAAGACATAACATTCAAGGTCGAGAAGGTAAAAGTTATAAGTGATTTATCAAGGGTAGTAAATGAAATAATCAGCAAACTTTTGGCAGCAATGATTTCTACAAAATAAAATGCAGTGTATATTGAAGAAATGTGAAAAAAATTCAACATTCCACTATATAACAATTTGACTCTTATATAAAAAATGCACAGATTCTTATTACCAGCTAACAGATGATGAAATATGTCCTCATCAGCGTTTTATAAGGAATTCATTAGAGAGATTTTGACATAAGAACAAGAAGTGAGCACTAAATATATAGTTATTGGAAGAACATATTTAAATGGCAGAAATAACAGGGGACCTAGCTATATGTATGTATAGCTGCATGTATATGTGTGATGTATATGTGTGTATATTTATGTATGTATCTTTGTAGAGTCCCATGCTAAGTAAACCTCCCTTTGGATTTTTAAATATAAATCAGTATCTATAGCCTAATGATGGGGATAAAAGATTGATTACTATATTACATATGTATATATTAAATGTTACATAATATACTACTTATTTACATAATGTGCAAACATTTTAAATATGTACAAATATTTAACTGATTTTATTATAATCGGTAATTTTATGGTTATTATTCTTATACTGCAGTGTTTCTACCAAGGAGTAGAAGAAATGAGTAATTACAATAGCTTTTTTTCCTTCTATCATCTGTGTCATTGAGAGTCATGTCTCATGGCCAGACTGTGACCCCAAAATGCCATTTCTTACTCAAATAAAAAGGCATATAAGAAAGAATGGTTCCATGGCTGTGACAGAAAATGTCTAAGCTGGGTCTGGAGTGACTTATTTGACAATGAGACTAGGAAAGATCCTAAGAACCATGTCAAGGGAGTTTAAAAGCCAAATGGAGGAAGTGTCACCCGGTAAAATGTGGGACAATCTGGACTTCCACGAGGATGAGAATTACAATGTTTTTAAAACGGAGTTCATGATGTTTTAAAAATTCAAAGAACTAGTAACCTCTAAAAACAGCAAGGAAGACGTCAATTCATTAGCTTGAAAACTGATTATAGCTAGGCATGGTGGCACACTCCTGTAGTCCAAGTGCTGGGAGGCAAGAGGCCTGGAATCACTTGAGTTCATGGGTTCGAGACTGCCCCAGGGCAAAATAGCGAGAATCTGGTCTCAAAACAGCAGCCTAGCATGGTGATGGGCACCTGTAATCCCAGCTACCTGGGAGGCTGAGGCTGGGAATCACTTGAGTTCACAGAATTGGAACTACCCAGAGCAACATAGCAAGACCTAGTCTCAAAAAAAAAAAAAAAAAAAAAAAAAAAAAAAAAAAAAAAAAAAAAAAAAAAAAAAAAAAAAAAAAAAAAAAAAAAAAAAAAAAAAAAAAAAAAAAAAAAAAAAAAAAAAAAAAAAAAAAAAAAAAAAAAAAAAAAAAAAAAAAAAAAAAAAAAAAGAAAGAAAAGAAAGGAAGAAGAAAACTGATTAAATAGAATGGAAAATTCAAGAATCTATCAAGCCTTTCCTGAGGGCCAGAGTAAAACAGTTATGAGGATCACTGAGGTTGACTTTTGCCCTCAGTACATCTGTCAAAAATAACAAAATAAATTGAAGATGAGGTGGTATGTGTAAATTTATTGTACCTATGGGAAAATATATTTCAATGAATTATCACAGTTATAAGATTAATGCAGAAGAAAATATCGTTTCACATTTGTCCTTTGGACAGACATACACAAGTGGCGAAAATGCAAATAATAGTATTTGCAAAGTGGGGGAGCATCATGCTCTTATTCATTGCTAGTGATAGACTAAAGGGACAAAATCATTTTGTAAGCTAGTTTGGCATTTTCTAATAAAAGATCACAAATCCATGCTTTGTTTTATGACATTGTCATATTCTCAGCATCTTCTCCAACGAATCCTAAACACATACATTAAGACATGAGCTCAAGCAGATGTATTATAGCATCATTCAAATATCCAAAAATAAAAATTTTCTCTCAACAATAAATATGTGCCTTCGCCTCCAACTCCTTCTTCGCCCTCCTCCTCTGATTAGGATGGTTAACAGGTGTCAGCAAAGTGGGAAAGCCCGGGGGTACACAATATTGCAATAATGTAATATACATAACACACATATATATGCAAATTAAAAATATTTTAATTAAATTTTTAAAAAAAGTACAGTCATCACAGAGATAGCTGACATTCTCTGTGGATATCTCTTCTATCCTATTCCCCATTATACATTCCCAGAAATAATAATCAGTACACTGGATTTAAAGTTTGCCATTCCAGTGGTATTTGAAACTTTCAAATCACACATCAGTAAATATATTATTTTCCATGGCTATAATTTCATAATTATGGTATTGTAATACATATACCTATCTGTATAACCTACTTTCTTCCCACAAAAATATTTTAAAAATTATTAAAAAATAAAATCTTGTAACTAGGATATCGGAGAACATTCCCATTTGTTACCTCTATTATTGTATCCAAATTTCAAGTTGTCTTAAAGTTTTAAAACTTGTAATATTTGTCATATTGATATCTTGTTATATCTTAATTTACATATTGATATCTTGTTGTATCCTAATTTTCTTTTATATATACATTTTAAGCCTGAAATAAACTGTATAGTTTAAAATTAAAAAATGCAAAGTGTGTACACAAATGTCAAATAGAGATAACTGAGTCAAAAGGATGTGTCTTCCCAAAATGTAATATTCAGTTTTTCTTCCTTGACTGTTAGTTTTAAAAATAAAATTGTCTCTAGAGTTTTCTAAAAAAAAATAAACAAAAACAAAAAAAGAACAATAAATATGTGTACATTGATAAATTAGAAAATATTGTTTATTGCTGAATTGAAGTCTGAACTTGAATCTGTGCTTGACGTAGGATATAGCAATTATTTATTTTTAATTTTTTAGTGAAAACTGAATTCTAAGGAATGGAGTCCCCTCTACTGTTTTAATTTAAAACCCTTCTTACATGTTCTTTTCAAGGAAGGGAAATAATGATTTCTTCTGGTGAATAAAGTGTAAGTTCTTTCATGTGACAATGGGAAGATCATAACCTTAGGCTTCCTATTTCTCTTTGACTGCTAGGAAACTCAGAAAGTTTATATACTCCCTTGCGGGTTTCTTCATTGGCCTGCAGGCAGCACTGTGCAATGGGAAAAGAACAGGCACCCAGGTTAGAGTAGGAAAGCGTGAGTTTGGACACACTTGGCTCTTTGATACCATAAATGAGCCTCTAGGACGCTTGAGACTTAGCTCCCTTACTTGTATAAGGGGAAAATAAGAACAGAACCCCTGCTTGACAGGACTGTGGTGAGATAATGTATTTAAATGCCACTATTTTATAAATGAATGAGTACAGCTACACCCATCAGTATGGGTTGATCACAAACACATTATGTTTAGTGACTGAAGGAGACCATGTAAGAATTAAGACTGCAAGATTCCACTTATATGAAGTGCACTCCTCAGTAGTATATTGCTAATGAGAGCATGCAGTAGAGGTTGTCGCTAATGAAAAACAAAAGAACAATTTTTCTATGATTAGTAACCACAGAAAACTCTTGAAGTGAGACATTTTCAGAGGCGGGCACAGAAGGTATGAAAATAGTCTACACCCAGCTTCTTGAATGCCCTGCCTTCCGCGCCTCCCTCCTCCAACTCAGGGGTGAATGTTAGGGAAGGGGCACCTACAGTGTCTCCAACCTGCAGGCAGCACCAGGGCCCAGGGACCCCTTAAATGGGACCCGGAATCAAAGGGCACAATGCCCATGTGTTTGCTATCTGCAGCCTTGATGGGTTGAGGATCCTAGCCCCTATCCCAAGTGGGGTTGGGGATGCATGTCTGACAATCCAGGCCCCACCCTCACACTGAAGGAACCAGCATGGGGGCTGGGTGGGCCCCTAAGCCCTGCCCACCAGCAAGCAGCCTAATGGGCTGTCAGGGGGAGCAAAGGCAGCAATGACCCCTGGGTTGGCCCCTTGTAGCTAGAGAGCCTGGGAGGGAGGCCCAGGTGGGGTTTTAGCCTCATCCATCAGCAGATGGTTGCACAGGGCAGCCATCTGCAGTCTGGATCAGCCTGGGCATATTTCCCCCAGACCATAGACCAAGGGGAGTTGGGGATACAAGCCCAGACATCCAGGACCTGCCCACACTCAGGGAGATATGGGCGTGCTGGTAGGGAAGTAGGGGAGAGAAGGCCCCTTCCACTTCACTCTCACCCCAGCTAATCTGCAGGAGGAGGAAGAACATAAATGATACAAACTCCATCACAGAATGGGTGAGGGACCAGGTAAAATCCAGTCAGTAAGCCTGAGTTGGACACAGGAGATGGACTACTACAGAGAGAACCAGTACATGTGAGAAGGGAGATACAACTATAGAAAAACAATGTACGAAGCGCACCTATGTGCTCACCAGGTCTGAAAGAGCTAAGACCTCATTTCGGAGATGCCTTCTGGGAGAACAAGGCACCCCTTCCCGTCCCATGGGTGTGGCGAGGAAGGCCAAAGAGTAGGGGCATCGGCTCCACAACAAAGCTGCAAACTGAGGCAGAGGAGATGATCCACAATGGCCATCACAGATGCCTGAATCCATGGAGAGACCTCTTCACCAACACTGGCTGGGGGTGAGAACCCCTAAACCTGATGCCAGAATGATAAGATACAACAGCAGAACAACAGAGAAGGGAGTGGAGATGACAGTCAGCAATAAGAAAACATGGACAGACTACAAATAAATATAGACTGGCTGCCCAACACAAGGTTAACACTGAAAACCTACCAGCATGGTCCACCTGGTCCCACGAACACAGTCCCCCACCCAATGAAAGGACACTGCCTCAGGAAAGAAAGAGACTAATGGACTTAACACAGACCAGCAAACAACAAAGAGAGGGGTTAGAGTGAATGGAGGGAGCATCAGAGGGAGGGAGAGGAAGGAGGAAGTATCCCAAAAACCATTTACCAAAGTTGTGATTTAAAGAATACAAATACTTTTTTTTTTAAATTCTATTTCTCGTATTGGGTGGACAAGTAAGCACAATGTTATTTTATTATTTTCCTTAACCTGTGTGTAGTTATATCTTCCTATCTCTCTCTCTAACTTTATCTTTCCTTTTATCTCTGTCATATTATGTTTATGATTTCACCTGTTTTATGGTTGATTTTGCTAGTTCACTGAAGTGTTTGAGAAAAACTTTCATGTTTTATTGAACCCTTTTATTTGTTTCACTAGATATGAGTGGTGGGCATTTTGGTCTTGTTGTCTGTGGATCAAGTTATTAAACTCTTATAAGGATCCCTTTCCCCTCCCAGCACATCTCTCTTTGATCAGCTGCTGAAATCACACCATGAATCCATATTTTCAAATGCCTCTCTCATAAACATTGCAGTAAATATTTGTTTGTTTTTCCCCAGATTGCTTTCTTCGCCTTCTCCGCCATTCCTCTATCTTCCTGTGAGGTAAGTCCTGGTTGCCCAATTTGGACAATCTCTCTCCTTTCTCTATTAGCAGTTAATATGATGCAGGGAACTGTGCAAAAGATTTTTTCAGTGTTGATCACAGCCTGGAGGAGTTGATGAACAAGAGACTTTTCTGCTGAGATATCAGTGACACTGTTTTAAATTGCAGGTCTTCTAGCAGGTACAAACTACAGGCTTCAGACCCTAAAAAGTTGATGGAAGTAGTGCTACTCACATCCTTTGAGCTAAATCTAAGATCAAGTGAGCCGAGAAGAATACCAAAAATCAAATGGGAGAAGTCATCAGGCACATCATAACTGTTACAGTTCCTCATAGCCTAGTTTATGTGATACTTTCCAGTAATGCTTATTAATGAACAAAGATAGATTTTTCTAAGAGAGCACACTGCTTTGAAGAAGATTGTGTTTAGAGATACTAGTCAGTAAGAATTACAATAAACAAACACATAAAGTTTTGTTCCTTAGTTCCACAGGTTCATTTGGAGCATAAGGATATTCCTAACTTAGAACTCCCATGTCATGTTCAGTCTCTTAACAAAAACCCATGTGATTTGTATACAGGAGGATTTCAGAAGCTCTGAATCTAAACCCCATGTTCTATTACTTATTTTACTTAGTGAGCTTAGTGAGCACTTAATTGGTCAATAGCTATATGAATAGGAATCTCTCCACACAGCGGTATGGAAATCAGCAAGGTGCTGAAAATATATCCAGCCAGTTTTACAAGATGGATTTTATCAATGAATCCTGAAGGAAAATATAACAATTTCAATAATAACCACTCTGTTTATTTGCAACAGAGGATATGAAAATTAGACTTGAATGTGAATATGACTTCTTTCTGATTTTTATTGACAAGTACATAATTGTGGCAAGTCATGGTAAAGTATGTCTGATGATATATTCATAAGTTTTATTTTTTTATTTCCACAATTAGTCATCATTCTTGTTAAAAATGTCCAAAACATCTGTATTTTATGGTATTTGTCATGATATAGAGTTAGATAAGAGATTTGCAAATTAGCTAGTTAAATGGAAATGTATTAAAGGAGGCTCCTTACATTTCAACTTGTTCCCTCCTTCCTTCAGTTCTGTGTATAAGCCAAAACAGTGAAAATCATTCCCTATGAACTCAACAAACTCCAGAAAAAAACTCTTTGATTTCAGTTACATTATTTAAATCTGTGAGCATGATATGTAAACCTCTATTACACAATCTTGGTATAAAAAGAGCAAGCAGTCAAGATGAATTCCAATTATTAAAAAAAATGGAAATGCATAATCAGAGTAATATTCATAATGATCACATGTTAGTTAAAATAGATTTACCTTAGGCATATATTTCACATCTCTTTAGAAGAATTTGCATCAGTAACGCAAAAATTTTAGTAGATGACAAATTTTGAAGTGTTTACAGCTTTGAATATTGAATGGGAGAAGGATGTGTTTTTGAATTGTTCTATAGTTTTATCATGTATGGTTTTATACAATCCTTCCATATCAGGAACTTGTAAAACATAGATCAAAGTGTGCCAGCATTATTCAAGACTACTTTCACTATATCACAAGGACTTGCATCTAAGTTACCTTATAAAGATGATAAATTTTTAATATAACTGAATAAAGTAAGCATATGATAAACTATTGTTATTTTCAGTACATTTCCTTACATTTGGGAGAATTTATTAATGGGCTATTTATCAACACTTCGTGATATAAGCTGAATATATTTTATTTTAATGGAATTTGATGAAACTTTAATTTTAGGAAGAATGTAATATATTTTAACATACTATTTGGAACTGCTACTAATGTGAACAAACCTTTGATGTTTGTATTATTTATTTGATATATTTATATTGGAAAGAAACCATCAAGCAGATAATAATAACTAATTCCAATTATTTTTACACTATGAATACAGTTTTAGTAGTTTCAGAAAGAAAAATAGAAATTGCATTTTAAAAATGAAACAACATTTGTAATTTTTTGAGTTCTATCTAATCTACACAACTTGCTGAAGTAATTGATGGTGAAACTCAGTTTGAAGAAGCCAAGAATTTTACCCTATTCTACAATCTTGCATTAATAAATACAAAAAAACTATTTTTCAGTGGTTATGAAATATAATTTTCATTTTACGAAGCACACATGATATACCATTCTCTCACAAGGTGAAGATCATAATGTGGATGTATTTGATGGAAGTCAATTTAAGGTTAGTTACGTAGTGACAAATCCATAGCAAAACATACACAATATATTTGATAACTCAATATTCCATCTTATTATCCTCTTATTTTTAATTTAATCTCATTTGAGTACTTTGTCTAGAAAAGATAATAACAGGGAAAATGCTTTATAACTGGGCAGTGCCATCAGTGGTAGGGGACAATATTATTTTTGTATATATTTGTAGAAAAGAACGCATGGGAATAGAGTTTTAGAATAGGATCTTGCATTTCTTGAATATTTAGAATTTGCAACTAATGATGAGAACCATAAAAAGAGGTAAGGTAGCTAATAAGATAAGACAAATCTATAGTAAATGATGCTTCAAAAGGCTGATTGACTGGAAAAAAAACAATTGGGAGTGGGTCTAAGGATCAGAATATTCACCATGACTCTGAATACACATGTCTATATGAGCAAGCATCATGACTGATGTGCAGGCTTTCTCAGAACAGTACTAAGAAAAAGTCATTTGAATGCACATTCAACTTTAATAGAGTGAATTATTTTTTTAAAACTGCAAAATATGCAACATACCATTGTATGAGCACTGATGACTATGATAATAGAGATTATCTCAGGAAGTCTGTAGACTTAAAATCACCCTACTATTTCTCAACATTTGATATCTGAATAAACTTAATATCAAATTCATTTCACCTGTGATGAATAGTGTGATGTATCTTATCAAAAAGAATTAGATCATGGATCATATATATTTTTGAACAGCTGTTATGGTATTTAAACCATAATATCAGATAAGAATTGAAAGCAGCATTACTTCAAATTTTAAAAACTATACTCAGAATATAGTTGCAACTTTTCACCTATCAGAACTTGGAGAAAATTCTAGTAGAAAAATAGTTGAAAAAGCATTGATGGTAGAGTAAATTGGTTCCTCATGGCTAAAGGAACAGAACTTGCTTTCCTTTTCCTGGTGTTTAGAATATCAGTTACACTTTGTAAGTATAGCAACTATCACAAGTGAGGTTAAATGGAAATTCAAAGCTATTTCTTTGCTGCAATTCCAGGTTATTAGTGAAAAATCCATATCTACATAAATGAGTTCAATTTAATATAATAAAAATATAGAATAAGTTTCCATTATATTTGGGATTTTTCAAGCCACTCAATTGGAACAGGAAAATATTTCCAATTTCCTAAGAGGGACACCACCTAATATAGGTGTTTTTGTAAGAAACAAATCCATTAATGTATAATAATAGTATATAGACAGGATATAAATAGAGATAGCTTGAAAGTACATAATTCTGAAAAATTATTTTATACCATTGGTGATGAAAACAGAATGAATTCTAAAATACATTATTATTTTGGAGGTAAAAGTAGTATACTGAAGCCTATCAACCTCTCTGCTGGCTGAAATAAACATGAACAGAAATAGGAAATAAAAATCAGTTCAAGTGATTATTATTAAGACATTTATCAACTTGACATTTACATGAATAGAGAAAAATCATTACATTTAAAGGATATGATATGTGTATTATTCCTTATAACTACATATAGCTGCAAATAGATAAACATATATGTCTGACTATTTTTAGTCAGTTTGCTTAACTATAATTTATGTTGTAATGTTTAATGTCAAACAGTAAACATCTGTGAGAGAGAAGGGTATTATTATAAATAATTCTTTACAAAAATGACATCCTAGTCAACTTTTGAGAGCACAATATTTTTAAATCATTAAGACTATCTAGAACTATGTTTTAATTTACCTAACCAATATATTAATCTAACCAGACACAGGCAAAATATTATAGTGTGTTATAAAATGGAAAATGTGACCTACCCTTTGAAACATTCTCTGCCATTCCTTATTTCAGCATGCTGTCCACAATGATTTCCTGACCACTTATTAAAAATTGAAAGGCAACAGCTATAAACTCTTAGAAACATAAGAGGCAACCCACTTAGAGTAGATGTGAATTTTTAAAATGTTTGCCTGTAATGGCTGAAAGTCATCTAACTCCTAATCTCCCCAATGCAGATGAAAAGTAGTTGGTACCAGGTCTGTCCATTTCAGTATGAACTGAAAAATCAGATTTTGAAATAAAAAATAATTCTTGCCACCTTGACAAGTATAGTTTTTTTAAAGAATATTATTAGTTGAATATACTACACTGACACTGCTTGTCTTATAAAGAAATCAAAATCAGCTATCTATTAATACCTAATGAGTTCTTCAGCTTATAAATAACCCAGAGTGAAAAATCCCTATAAAACACTAATTTCATATCAACATATACACTTGACAGGTGAAATTTCAACCTAGATGTTTCTTATATAATTAACTATACCTTAAAACCCTGGTAATATTCAAATGGCAATGAAACTATGGTATACAAAATATTCAAGGTAGGAAAAATTAATATTTACAGAATATTATTCTCATAGATAAGTTTCATAATTCCAAGAGTAAAATTATTTTCTTAAGAGAGATTTTTTGTCATTTTTTCCCTCTTTTTTGTTGGTCTAAACAAAGATCGAAAACAAGAAAATCAATCTGACAAACTGTTACAACAACAACAGAATAAGATATAGACAATAACAAATAGACAATAAGAATAGATAATCCCTGCCCCTACAAGAACAGAAGATAATTAATTTTCACTAGAAAATTATATTAAAACATCAAGGAGCTTTGTAGCCCCTTTGTTAAGACTGTTTTAGTGTACTAAATCCCATCTATTGACCTTTCCTGTTTTATTGTTGTGTGCAACAAAAAAAAGCATATTTTTTATATTAACTCTCTTTTTATTTTGTTTATATTTTGGCTTCTATCCCATTAACTCGTTTATTTGGCTTGTAAACAAGTTCCTAGAAGGAGTGGGGTATTGATGCTTGAACTATTTGTTGTGTTTTAAATTCACTATGAGAGAACTGGAAAGTAAATGAATTCTTCTCCCACCAAAGTCATGGAAGGGCATGTCTAAAGGGTTCAAAACAGCCCTTTGTGATTTAGAGAGTCTATCAGACCAGTCACTAGCTAGGGCACAGGTCTAGGAGATTACTTTATATAGTAATCGTCTTTGGTGTGACCTGAGATAAATAAATAGCTGAAAGTCAGCAGTTCGGGTTTGTCAACTTTCTCATTTCTTTCTCAGTCGATCACTTTGGTTCTCTTGCTCGTGTGAACAAATACATGCACATAACAAGGGTAGTAGAAAGCCTATATTCCTCGTGTTGTAGTAGAACATAGGAAAGATATATTTAGTTAGGCTTTTTGTTGTTGTTAATATTTAGTTGTTCCGTATTTTATGATAGTAGCTGGTCCAGCAATACTAGAGATGGTTTTCAATGCACATTGCATTCAAAACATTGAAAATAAGTGAAAAAGTAATGAATATTTTCCAGAGAAAATTCATAAATTAAATTTAGCAGTTTTTCACCCATGAAACTACACCACCGTCATTATTATCTTTTTTTGCAATCTCACTAATGAAAATCTTATAACATACATATTATGCAATAATATGATAAAATAAGATGTTGTGGAATTTGATTTTTTTAGTAGGGGTTACCGCTTCTGATTTCACTTTATCTTCACCTATATTTTTAGTGACTATTGTATTCGTTATTTCATGCTCTATAGACTAGCCCACTTTTAGAAACAAATAATCCTCTAATAGTTGTTCATAGAACACTAACATTTACATTTAAAGCCATTGGTTAAGAATAAATATCCAAGAATACAGGTTGTGACTTGCTGAAATGCATTCATTTTCATTTCCAATTCCTCTTCCATGCTTCTAAATTCATTGTCATTAATTCTTTACATCCATGAAAAGTAATTAACCTTCATATATCTCAAAAGCAATCAGTGAATGGTAGTGTTAGAGTCACTTACAGTCTGTGATTTTGAGTGTTCTCTTGGCTTCTCCACTTCCTGATCCCCCGCAACCATCCTCGTCATCACAGTCTCCACTCACTTGTTCCACCATGCTGCCACCACTGCCAGTCTCAAGCTCCCATTTAGCAGGTTTAGGTGACCGACCCTGTAACAACTGAATGTGCACAAGAAAAACCTTTTTTAATAGGGCATTCAAATAATCTGAAAATACTACTCCAAAAACACAGGCCAAAATTGGAGTTATCGTCTTAGGAGGATTCACTATTTTAGTGCAGTCATCTTTCCAAAGCACATTTGAAAGAAATATAAAATCTCCTGAGATAATAATAAGTGATGGGCAAGGTCTCACAGCCATAAAGAGCTACATTCTGCATATTAGCTCTGTGAGATAGCTTTGGATAAGGCTTTGGAAAGCAAATAAAACCAGGCCAACTTACTCCTGGACAGTTTGGCTAGAGAATCCTTTGTTTCTGAATAAACAAAGTTTAAGCATGCTAAATCTAACTCCAATACAAGATAAGTCCCTCTGCAGCATATTAGCTGATAATATTGTGCTGTTTTGCAAACCAAGAGTCTACAATTTCTCAAAAGTGTCACACTGTTCTTTCAGAACAGAGTCAATCATAAAACTTCATCTAGAATTTTGGACATACACATTTGTAATTTTACTTCAACTTTCTTATATTACATATATAGTCTGTTACATATGGTTATATATACAGAAAGAAACCTTAGAACAAAAGATTTAGGTCTTACTTCTATTTTTGCAAAGCATTCAAGAAATTTAACCCAACTTGTTGGTTCTTGATTCTCAAGTATTTCATTTACTTCTATGAGCAAAAAAGATGGAATAACCATTTTTCCCTACAGCACAGCAGTGCTGATAATATTTTTGAATAATATTGGAAATGCCTGAACTCATTTTCAGAAAGGTAATGTTATGAATAATAGAAAATTTCACTTAAAGCTAAGACTGAGTAAAATCATCCAATATGTGACATTTACTCCTCCAAGGCAGTTTTAGAGGACTCATGGCAGACTGGAGCATGAGAGGGGACTGCTACATTATGAAAGTAATCTACTGCTATGTGATGGGCATTAAATTTTCAGGGTGCTTTATGAAAGGTTTAGGGTTGCTATTTCTAAAGGGTATTCCAAAAGACATTACTGATTAGTGGACAATAATTAAATACATAATGTAAAGATGTTTAACATTTAAAAGATACACATGGAAGTAGAATTTGATAATTTCAGCTTTCAAAATTAAAAAAAATAAATTAAATACTGAAATATTACATTCTTTAAATCTTTCTTTCCCCTAATAAACATGAAATACACTTACTACAACATTTACCAAACTTTAGAAATTCTTATCAAAATTTGAAGTTCTTATCAGAATTATCAGCATGTCCCAAAAAGTGTTAGTCAATGTTAAATGCTACAAGAAGAGATTTCCCATGGTCAGCTCAAATTAGAAAATGATTAGCTAAAGATTCTTTGCCATGTTTAATGCGCTAACATGCATGCTAATTCCCTTAGGAAAAATACAGGCATGTCACAAAGCACATAAAAATTCAAACTCTGAGAAAAGAAAGGAAGGATAAGGAGTACTAATTGCATATCATTTTCTAGTTGACATAATCAGAAAGGGTTTGAACTCTGAAGTTCAACATACTTAGGTTTGAAACCTGGTTCTGACAGTGAGACATTAGACTGTAGGCATATTAATGAATGAGTAAGGGTTTGAACTCTGAAGTTCAACGTACTTAGGTTTGAAACCTGGTTCTGACAGTGAGCAATAGACTGCAGGCATATTAATGAATATCTAAAATTGGGACAATAACATACATAAACCATTATTCTCACTGTAGAAAAAGTGTGAAATATGCTGCATGTTGTTGGCACATTAAAATTACTGATTACTATCTACTTTATTATACACTCTATTACAATACTGCTAAACACATAGACATAGTAATCAAAAGAATTATTCAATAAAGAATTCAATATTACGAGTAAGATGAAATTTTTTTTAAATATTATTTGACAGGAACACAAAAGTCAAACCTGCTGATGATGTGTTACACCCCTTTGTGACATTTTTACTATTTCAGCATTATTTCTCTATATATTATTTTATTATATCATTTCCCTATATATATTCCCTATATATTATTACAATAAGCCATAGGCCCTTGACCAGCACAAATGCAAATTCATAACCACTAATAATGTATATATCTTAATGGCTCAACTCTATGAATTTGAAATGAAACAAACATGGAAAACAGTACATGCAAATCAAAACTTAATAGTTTTTGGTTTTGAATACATTAGTTTTCATAAAATGATTTAAATATGTATAGTGACTTATAAAAACAAGACCTCTTTTTTAAATGTTCATTATGGCTTCTACATTTCTGGAATCCAGTGCCTCAGTGATAGTCTAAGAAACATGTAAGATGCATGAATTCACATTCTAAGGAGGAAAATTATACAAAACTATATCTTAAACTATGGTGCCTAGAACTATAAAATGGAACCCAAGTGTCCCATTTCTAATCCTAGAGACCATGAGCACAATGCCACTGTCACATTTATTGTATTCCATGAAGAAAGTAATTTTGTCAACACAATTAGAGTTATTCATCACTTGACTTTAAATTCACCAAAAGAGTTTTTATTTTGGTGTTCTAATGTAAATTATGAATTCTCTAGAAACAGACCTCTTTCTCTGGCTAGCAGGAAAAGTCGGAGATGTTCAAAGTTGGGGTTGGGAATAGGACTAAGATGTAAGGGATCCTTTTGGTGACCTTAAAGGTGCAAACTTGGTGTTGCAAGAGTGTATGTCAAAAGCCCTATGGCAAGAAACTGCACAACAATGACCTCTAAGGAGCTCAGAGAAATCCACCTTACAGTTATCAATGAATTAGATACCTAATCCCACAACTGAAGCCCATCCCAAACCTAGATAAATCTGGAAGAGGAAGCCTCCAAATTGAATCAAGTCTGATGGACAACTTGATTGTGTTTTTCCGAACAGGGAGCTCACTCACACATCTGCCCTGTGGAACTTGGAATTAATAAATGGATGTTATTTAAATCTGCTAAGTGTGGTTGGCAATTTGTAATGCAGAAAGAGACAATGGATATGCTCTCTAACCCCCAAATGAATCACACTTCCTTCTTGGCAAGCTTTTCACCTTTTGTCCACTTTTCAGTTTCTCTCTCCCTTGACAATTCCTCTTGCTGTTTTCCAAATCACCCAGCAAAACATATAATTGCTATTTGCTTTGATCAGCTTCTCCAAATATAAGTACAGCCTCATCTGATCCATGTGTCAAGGTCTTCGGTAATTCCATCTCCCTTTGCTAGAGTTAATATCTTGTCTTTCATTAAGGTTCTACCTTATAATGTTTGTGTTTTTACTCCCAACCATCACACATCCACCAATTTTAATTCCATTCTCACAGTTGTAGTAAAATTTAATTTGTGAAAACTCCCTCTACATTTGTAATTAACATAAATAATGGGCTTTTCACAGTATGAGCTCTGTCCTTTCTTTTTAGTCTATTTCTGGTAACACATCTTGAAAGATTGTGCTCTCACTTATATAAGAAAATTATAATAAAAATCTTTATTTCCAGTCCTTTGTTACTTGCTATAGATCTCTATGCAGACCTGGGATGTACATGTAGTCTATTCCAAAACAGAATTATTCATCTCACTAACCATGTAATGTTATAACTTACCATGCCCATTCCTTCATTACAGATGGACATCAGTCTTGCTTACCCACTACCACCATATTATTTTCCCCCAATCAGAATTTTTTACCATGTCATTTTTCTGTCTTTAATGCTCTTCAAGTCAATTTCCTGTCAAAAACACTGGTTCCCATGTCATCACACAGACAAGAGGATCACAAAGAGATCCTTGGTGGATGCTTAGTAAAGTCCTGTGATAGTCCCTTGTTGATGCCCAGGACACAAAGGTTCACATAGATTTTATAGTAAGTCATTTCATTTGGTTAGCATTGCTTCACATTTTCCAAATTAACATAAGCAAATTAACCCCTTCCCTTACTTACTACCCCATTTCATACCTTTAGAAATGAGACCTAGGAACAAAATACATCCTATTTAGCCAGCAGTCAAAGTGCCATATAATATCTTGCTTTTTTTTAAATTATATCTACATCACACTCCCAAACAAAGTTCTGTTACAAAATAATTTGTTTTTCTCACAAAAGGTGTGTGAATTTTTATTATAATTTTGTAGCTGTTAATATATATTTTAACATATATGAGACATATATAACATCTAACATATATTAATGTATATAATGAGTATATTTTCATTTACTTTAAAATTAAAAATAATTCATCAAGCTTATCTTTTATTCAAATCCCTTAATATCTAGTTGAATATTTTCACTTTTACTCATATCTTCAGATGAGATATCCATGTTCTATAATAAGTTCAGATTCATACTTAATTGACTAGCAGGTTGATTCACTTATTCATTCAATGCATAATTGAGCACATAGCATGTCACATATTTGAAGTTTGAAGGATACACATTTCATCAAAGGGGAAGTTGAAGTTTTAGTTCTTAAAAAGTGCTCCTTCTATGCTTTACTTACCATTTAGCACTTATGAATATGTAACAAGATAAAATTAAAATCTGAGATATAGAAAATAGAAACAGAAAAAAGGTTGGGTTATGTGATCACATTATTTTTCTTTTTAATCCATAATCAGAAATAAGTTAGAAAAATGTTATTTCATAGCTCCTGGAAACATCTAAGAAATTGTTTAAACAAAAACTTGACATTGAAAGATCATGTCAAGAAATACTTTCTAAATATATCCATGTTGCTATCCTAGTTACTACAAACTAGAATGGAAAAGACTATTTCAATTACATTTTTTAATGAATCTTTAGAAATAGTTAAAAATTAATTCATGTAAAATTCATTATTTTCTAGAGTAGGAGCAAAATTTTAGCTTCATGACTTGGAACACGGGTTGAAATCTTTCTCTGTTCTTTCACTGGGGGGGGGGGTCAGCTCTTTAGAACCATCTTCTCCATTACACCCTCAGGCTCTCCTGATCCCACCCTCATGAGCAAGTGCAATTTCACCTCTGACATTTAAGCCATTTTTGTAAACCACAGAAAAGGCATCTTCCCCCACATCTCTCTAACAAACAAAACATGTGCATATGCAAATGATATACACAAACAAAATGACTCTATAGATTGATAATGAAGTCAATTTCTACAAAACACTTGAAAACAAGTCTTTGACTCAAGACACACTATCTCACATATTGCAATGTATTCCTCTTCACGTTCATCACATACACAAATCACCATTGCTTAAGGAAAAAAAAAACAAAACAGTAAGTTATAAGAATGTTTCAAAACTCAAACCACATCTAAATTTGACATTATTTCTCTAAGACTACATTTTCTTCATCTCTGTAATGGGAGAATAGCTATTTGAAAATTGTTATGAATATATTTGGGTTCAATTATGTAAATGCGCTAGCATATTTTAAGCACCCAGTAATGGTTTGTTATCTGTATGATTAGTAACAATATAACCAATGTAAACTGATGATGCCAGAGGTTTCCCCTGCTATACAAAAGTGGAATACTCCTATCTGGAATAATTTGATAGGTTATTTGGGTCTAGAAATGTTCCAAAAAGTTTGCTTATAGATTAATGATAACAGTGTTTCCAGCCCCCAAAAATACTCCACTGAATCACATCCAATTAGGAATGCTCTACTTTCAGATATCAGAGAAATCTGTGTCCTCTTTCTATTTGTGAAGGAGGAAACCCATTTGGGAGTAAAAATGTCTCTTTCATATTCACCCTGTTTTGCCTTGCACTGAGTCTTCCCAAATGTAGAGATGCTGGCATTTTGAACACTTGAACCTATTTCCCCATCATGAAGGGAAAGTCAATCAATATATATACATATTTATAGAACAATTACAACAGAGGAGAGGGCATGGTTTTCAGTCCAAGCCACACATTAATTTGTGCCTTTAAGCAAGTCACTTAAGCCCATTAAAACTCATTTTATTCTACTGAATAATAATGCAAGGGAAAGCACTTTATATATTATATAGCACTGTGCTCACTTACAGTGTTCTGTGCAACAGTGAATCCATAAAATCAAAAAGTCAACAAGGTGAAAACAGAGAAAAAAAACAAAAATGTTCAGGGTGTTCCTCGTTTTCTTAATGTCATGCAGTTGATGCAGTAAGTTGACTGGCTGAAAATAGTCACTTTTGGTGACTGATGCTTCCTGCTTATGTTTAATTGGCTTAGGAAGCTCATTAGGGATGCTATCTTGGAGGATGAGTTTGGTGGGTAGAATATCTGATGACTCTCTGGCAAATGTATTTCTTTCAACTGCTGAATTAATCTCTCGATAGACTCAATTTTCTTTTTACTAACTGTCTGGCAACAGCCCACAATTGTAATGGTCTTTCAAACACTTTCAATAAGTTGGGCTATGGATGGTTGACATACACAACACGTTTGTGTTGAAAGACAACCCTATTCATCACATGCACAAAGTCTACAATCATGGGAACAACTGAAAGTGCTACAAAATCTTCTGATACACCCCTCAAGCCATTCCTTCATCCTCGCACATGTATTTACACAGATAAAGAAGAAAAGAGATGCTTAAAAATATTAGTCTTTATACATGGTGTACTGCCAGTCATCCATTCAAGAGTCATCTTAAAAGCTACTATTTTGATCCCATACTATTAAGCACATGAACCTTAAAGTGTGGGCAGAAAAATCTCAAACCAAAAAACCTGAATGACATAGAAAAAAGTATACCTTCGTTTCATCATTAATAAAATACCCTTAAAGAATGCATTATAGATGCTGAAAATGCATTATATATACTATTTATGAATATGTACATGCTATATGTCATACATAATATATCAATATGTACATGTTATATATTACATGTATATATTCATATATAATATTCACACATTATATGCATTCATATATTATTTTATATCATAAATGTTGTTATATTAATATATATAAAACACAAACATATTCATAGATATTTTCCATATCTCTGAAACCACAGATACATGTATTTAATTTTGTTGCAGTTCATTGATTTCTGCAACTTTTTTCAGCTTAAGTAAAACCTATAAAGAAATATATGGGAAATAGGAAAACAACGGAAGCTCATAACATTCTAAAATTGGAAATCTGATTCAAAATCTTATGAAGTATTTTTAAATCTATCGCTAACATATTTCAAATAAGAACTGAAAAAAATCTCTTTATATAGCATGCTCTCATTATTTTTTTTAACTTCTCTTTCCTTAAACCAATAATTCAGCACCCATCTTGCTCCACCCTAGTCTACCCTATTCTTACCCTCATCAATAACATTATTAGTTATTGTTACTAGTTATAGTTATTATCAGTTATTATTTATAGTTGCATTATTATTTATAGCTATTTATTAGTTGTCTTTTAGAAATTTTCTTTATCTTAAGCTTTCCTTTCCCACTCTTTCAAGTTTAGAAAATATTTCATTCATGTAACCTAACTACCATAGATCTCCAAATTTAAACCTCAAAAAAGCATTTAAATCTTCATAGACTATTCTATTTTAAAAACAAAACACATTTTATAGTATGTCATGTTATGTTAATTTGACCTGACACTGAAACCATTTCTATAGGATTTCTTGTCAGTGTTTGCTTTAAGTTTGAACTGTCTGTCTCAGCTTCTGTTGTGCCCATAATTTGAAAGGTCATGTTCTGTTGGCATTTGGTTTATGCAATGCTGTCTGGCAATTTATAAAAGCCTTGTGATTTTGTAAACAGAATATTGAACTTAAAAGAGACTTACTGTATTCACTCGCTGGTCTCTAACACAGCAAAGAATTCATTTGTTCTGTTCACATAAGAAACTTCTATGTTTTCCTTTCAGTATCTGATACTTCAACTCAAAATATGACCTGTGTCATCTTCTGCACTATCATACTAAATGTGACAGATCAGTTTATCATTGATGTGTGCACTAGCCCAAGTGCTCACAACTAAAAGTTAATGAGGAAATGCAGGGATTAAATGCAAATAGGAACATAAATACAACATGAAATGGAGCTCAAAAGAATTTGAAGGTCTGTAGAGGAAGCATCCATGCCATGGTTATCAATTCTCAGATGGCTCTTGTGAAACATCTATGTGAAAACATGTTAAGGGCCTGAAAAAGTGAAAAAAGCAAAAAGTCCTTCTTTACACGTTGACTCCACAGCCAATATCAGAAAGTTATCAAAACACCCATTAGATGAACAGACAGGCACAAAGATCAATGACTAGAGGAGGGGAAGGAACCAGGTTGTTTCATGAGTAAGTAACACTTAATGAACCCGTTGCAGCAGAGTAGAAGAAGAAGTGATAAAAACATGTAACTGGTTGAAGGAATAAGTAGATATGCAATATGAATTTCTCTAAATAACAAGCTCGTTACAGGGTATGATATAGAACAATCCCATATCCCAAAATTAAAACAGAAGGTGAGAATTATTTTCTTAATGTCACTATTGTACTTCCAAGATGTTTATTAATTTTCTAAATCATTATCACATAATCACCTATTGGTGCCAAATCACACTACAAGTATATAGGGTCACCCACAAATATAATAGAGTAGAAACCGTCCAGTTTCCTGGCTGATGCAGTTTAGTCTATAATTCAAATTTAATAAGAGCGAGTGAATATGAAATGACTTCACTATTTTGCACTTCTTAGGTGAAAAGCAAATTTATACTATTTATGATATGATTATTGTTGAGGAGTGATTTGTAACATATCAAAGTCTGTATCTCTTTAAGACTTCATGTGCACGGGAAATATTTTAAGACACTATGCTAATGCATACTCACCAACTAATAAATAGATGACTATTTACCATGCCCATATATTTACTGGAATTGCTTATGTCTGCTACATCCATCACAGCAACTAACCAATTTACTTGTCTTAAAGCAGAGTTGACAGAACTAGCTTCTCAGTTATCAACATTGACCAAATGATGATATAAATTGCATCAATAATATGGGAATTAGCATTCTATATTATTAAACATTATTAAATATTATTAAACATCATAAACACTATAAATTATATTATTAAATATTATTAAACATTATTTCCCTAGCCATTTCTTCCTATCTCAATGGATGCCTAACCAAGACACAAAATTTATGTCATTCAGCTGGGCCATGATCATCATCTATTAACCACTGATCTGTGAAAGACTGATTTGATGGAGAGACAGAAAAAGATGGAGGAAGGAAGGAAGCTAAGGAGGAAAATTTTAATTACGATACATTGCAGTGCAAGTACTCCCTGATTAGAGAAGATTTTTATTTGTTCAGTTCTCTGAACTTCCATTACCTTTTATGAAAAAATTGTAAGGATTGCAAATTCATTTACAAACTGACTTTGGCAACTAATTTCTATTTCCTTTTGGCCAGCTGTGCAGAATTCATTCTCAAATGCTCCATTAAAACATACTAGAAAAGATTCCCCTAAAGTTTCCCAGTCTATTAACGGTTTACTTCCAAAAGAAGCTCATTCTGATCCCATTTAGCATGGCACCCTTGTGTATGCCAGATGGTAACAAGAGTTATATCTTTGTAAATGTCATTCTGAGTCTCACCTTTGTAATGAAATTCTTTTAATCTCCCTTTCTTTTACATAAACTATAAAAACATGAACAAAGGTACGCCAACTGAGAATTAAGGGGATGTAATTTTGCTAAATATTCTAGAAATAATTTGGGAAAAATAGGACAAATTTGTGGTTGTCTTGGAATGACAGGTAGGTGAATATTTGACAGATATGCTAGGTCAAATCTTCCCATTTATGACTTAAAAGTGTGACCTTAAACAAATCATTTTGTCTTGCTGAACTTAAATGTTTCAGTTGGAAAGATGAGTAGGTTAAAAATTCAAATGCACCTTGTAATTCAATTTTTATTCTATTATATGTCAAGCCATTCTAAAAGTTCAGTAAGAAACATATCATTTATGTCCTACGTATGTCTTAGTTCACTTAAGACTTACTTGAGCACTCCTTAACACTCATTTCAATTCTGTCCCTTGTTTATTTATATCTCATTTTGTTTTTGTTTTAATTACAGTATGCTTCTTATGGATTTATTTTGAACTGATAAGAGGGATGACTAGGGTAGTTAAGAGAGTCAGTATGAGATTGGTTTTAAAAGAAGAAAGTACTAGGGGAGAGAAGACTGATGTCAGAGCCAGCTCATCACCCGAATAGACAAGAAGCCAGCAGATGGCGCACAGGCACAGAAGAGCTTGGTGCATGAGGCTCTGACTTAGTTCCATCACAGCCTGAACATTGTGCTGGCAATTTGAACTCGCCCAAGTGCTTCTCAGTCTGATAGAGCGTGCCAAAGATAACCATCTGCAGTGCTCTTAGTGATAACTGTGTTTTTCTCACTTGAAATTAACAAAAATAGCTTTTTATTATTGTAGAAAAAATTCATTTCTAATTATAAAACTTTAGATATGCAAAAGCACTTGTGGAGTTCAACAGGGAAAAAAATTTCTCAATTTCAAATTCAAAGGTCCATCACAGTGCTTTCATTGGCAGTTACCTGGCAGTTTCCCAATTGTCTGCACCAGGTAAGTGCTCTTAGATGGTTGAAACCCACTTTGGTGCATCTATTACTCCAGATCTTTGTCTGGTGTTTGGATGTTATGTTCTGCATTACTGATTCAGGAATATGAATTCTTTCCCTTTTGAACCTTAGAGCACCTATATAATGTTTGTGGTTCCTGGACCCAATTTAACAGAATGCTATTTAGTTCAACTAGCAGACAATCTACACAAAAAGAAACTGGCAAATGAAAAGCATTGCTTTTTTACCCTATATAACCTAATTCATAACCAAAAGCTAATTATTTTCATTTAAAATTGAGTATTAACATCCCTTGATACATAGTCCAGAAGCAACATGAGATTCCTATTGGATGTAAGCAGACTTTCTTTTAAAGCTGCTCTCATCTCCTGGGTCTTTCCTCTCTCTTCCATGTAGTACTATCATATCATCCCTAGAATTTCACAATTGCCCTTTCTTTCAGTTATAACATCTTTTAAACAATATTGCTAGCCCCTCTCTGTAGGTTTCATTTAAGCATTAGGAAAAATATTACCAGCTGATTAAAAACCTTAATTAAGGACCTAGTGAAAGGAAGACGTAGCCACCCAACACTGTAAGCAACTATAAAGAAAAGATTGTCAACCCAGAAACGATGGCACAATCATGATTTCGGTTCGATTAGTTATAGCCTGAAATCAGTAGGGGATAAACAATTGAAATGAAGTCTGTGCATACGTGTTTGTGTGTGCAAGAGTGATATTATCTCTATGAATGGACACGTGTGTGTGTGATAGCAGCTATTGCAATGCAGTCATCTCCACATTTGACAGGGAAGGATTCATTTTCAAGCTCACCCACATGGTTGCCAGCAGGATTTATTTCCTGGAGTTGTTGTTGGACTGAGACCTCATTTGATTCTCTGCAACATGGGTCATCCATAAAGTACCTTGTAACATGGCAGCTCTCTATCAGAGCAAGCAGATGTAGCAGCACAAGAGAGCGGTAATAACAGCAGAGAAAGAGAGAGAGAGAGAGAGAGAGAGAGAGAGAGAGAGAGAGAACCAGCAAGATACAAGGCATAGATTTTGTTACCTAGTCATAGAAGCTACATCACATCACAGTTCTGTGTTCTGCTCATTAGAAGCAGGCTGGCATCAGGTCCAGCGTACAGTGGAGAACACACCAGGGCATTACAGGAGGTGGAATCATTGAAAACTATGATAGAAACTGCCTATGATGCATCTCAGATAATTACCACTGTCTTCTTCCACTATCACACTAATTTTCTTAGAATACTTAATTGAAGCTCTCTCATCCTTAGTAATGTTGTTTTCTTTTTAACACTGCCTCTCACCTCAGAATTAAATTGGTAAACAGAGCAGTTTTTATCCTCATTGGCCTTCAACTTGGGCAGTGTCCATGCTGATACTGGTGACCACCTAAATACGGTCACGTCACTCTTTCCGGAACCTATGCACTGTTGACACACAAGTGACTATTTTTGCCATGCTAGAAAATCATTACATGTTCTTTTTCTCCATTTTCAACTCTCAGGAGTGTTGATTGTTTTCTACACCTAATCTCTATTTTTCACTGTCACTGGGGTTTCTGTAACAACGAAATTTCTGCTAGCATTTTCTTTCTTCTTGTTTGAATGTTATTTTCTCAGTTCCTGTGAAATTCCAAGTGAAAAGGATATTCTCTGAACATTTTCTACCAATGAGTGTTCTCCTGAGTAATGGGACTTGACTACTCACATCAGTTGTAATATCCAGGATTTTTTTTTCCAGTTCTCAGTTTTACTTGAGTTCAGAAATGAATCTAGAGTGAGAACTTTATTTTCCATTATCAAGAGTGAGAAGGCTGGTGTTCTGCATGACAGTTCTAAGAATTGTTAAGATTTTATTGCATGACTAGATTCTATCATTTGTGTATGTTTATATGTACTAATTGCTTACATTTTCCTTTGAGATTTCAAGTTTGATAAAGGAATAGTTTGTATTTATTAAGCCACAATGTTCCAGATATGAAGGAAACACAATTTAGTAATAGCAAATATCCAAACCTTGAATATTTCCACTATCATTATCATAACTATATGCAAACACAATAGCATTCATCTTTTAAAATATTACAATCTGAAAGGTATTCAGTGAAAAAATGACTTTCTTAGAAAAGGTACACACAACTAAGGTGTATTTAAAACAAAATTAAGAAAATGTATTTGATAACATTTTTTGTTATTGTTTGTTTGTTTGTTTGTTTGTTTTTGAGACTAGGTCTTGCTATTTTTGTCCGTGGAATCGCAAACTCTCGTTGCCCAGGGTACCACAGACTCAAGCAGTCCCCAGCATCAGCTTCCCATGTACCTGGGATTACAGGCGTGTGCCACCACGCCCAGCTATTTTTTGGGGACTAGGTCTCGCCACGGACCCCAGGTGGGACTCGAACCGCGATCCATAGCCCCGGCCGCTTCATAGGCTGAAGCTTACAGGCACGAGCCACCGTGCCCGGCCTTTATAACATTTTGAATGATTTTTCAAGATTTCTATTTCTTGTAAGAAAATGTATAAATTTTAATCCTTTTTATTTGCAGGAAAAGTAGAGGGTTTAATATTTTGTCACTCAACTTTCTTGACCTTTATATATTCAGTTTTCTCCATTTACAATTTAAGCTGTAAAGATGCAACCATCAACCAATCAAAATGAACACTAAAAGGTCAATGCCTTGCATATTATAGCTGCTTTTCAAAAAGTCTTTAAGGCATTCAAATTCTGGCACATTCCTATAAGTCCAAACCTGTAAAATAAATCCTAGTGACAAAATGAGACCAAGATTCCAGGTAAAAATTATAATAAACATGAGGAGAAAGTCCAGTTTCCTATCCCTTATTTTCCTGTGCTAAAATTATTCTCTAAAGTTCAAGTAAACTGGGTATAGAAACTAGACAATGTCAAGAAGATCATAAAATATAAAAATCCAGGCTTCAAAGTTCAATTAAGAATTTTCTTATTTTTACAAATTAGCACACACAGTTATTTTGGAACTAAATACAGGTTTTAATGATGTCTATTAGGGCAACTCTCCAATCTTATCAGTTATTTGTTAATAAGTGATAATTATAGGATAGGGCAATTTTTCTCACAAATTAATTCAGATGTGAAGCAAAGAACACCAACATCAAAGGAAATAGAAGCTGCTAGAAAGGGGAATATCTTTTCTGCATGATCATCTTCATAGGTTATGATTGCTATTTAGTTTGCTTATCTTATGACTTAAAAGCAATACAAAGGAATAACATGCATTTCTAAAACATTTTTAAAATCTGTTGATCCTGCTGTTGATAGGTTTTATCTCTTCTGAAGAGAGAGGGAGGCTTGGCATCTTTAGGTACATACCTATGGAATAAAATTGACTAGCTAAAAATAAATTGAAAAATAAACTAACTTATTGATTGGCCCAAGGCTGGAAGTAAAGTCTGCCAGTAGCATGAAAGCATCTCACAATAACTGAAACAAGGATGCATTTCTGTTCTGAAGGAAGGTGAGGTCAGACAAAGAATCTTTACTTCCATGGCCTCATTTACAGGAAAGTTTGAGAAGTTGGAAAAAACTATGAGAAAAAGCGAGTATGATGGTTTGGGAACTAAGCCATCTACAGAAAGTATGTTCTAAGGTGTTAGGATAAGCACCTAATTAAGCGCCCCCAGGCTGAAGCAAGTGAAGGCTGATTCGGAACTTCGTTTTCACACCTCTATGGTACAGAGAAAAAAGTGAAGGCAGTGTTTCTACAGAAGCTTCAGGCTTCCGGGCTCTAGGATGCTACAAGTCTGGTGCTGTTAAAAGCAAAAGGCCAGCTCTTGATCCAGCCAACCCTGCTGTGAAAACCCAGAAAACTTTACCAGGTGCCTCAGCGAAACTGTCACCCTCCAGGCAAAGGGCACCTCACCCCCCCCCCCCCAATGATGCTGTATCTCCAAATACAGTTTCCTTTTTAAACCATACGACCAGGAATTAGTAACTACTTCCTAGGTGAATGCATTTTAATGGTTACATGGCTGCAGGTCATAGGATATTTGAGGCACTGTTGCTGTCATTGGACTGATGTCACAAAGTTTTAGCTGTGGCACTTGTTACAAGCTTCTTCTAACAAAAGCTGAAAGGGAGAGCCATGTATGTTTTAATTTCTTCTTTAATTTCCTCTTTTAACCAGTGGTCTTCCAAAGGCCTTACTGTTCAGTCTCCATGTAGTATATATACTCCTTTTTTTTTCCATTGTTGATTTCTAGTTTGATGCTTCTATGATCTGAGAAAAAAGTTGGTATTATTTTAATCTTTGTATATGTATTCAATTTCACCTTGTGACCTAGTATGTGGTCAATTTTAATCAAAGAAGACAACCTTATATCATTGCAGCAACATGGATGGTGCTAGAAGAAATCATCTTAGTGGAAATAAACCAGGAAGAAAAAGAGAAATATGGGATGGTCTCACTTATAGGTGAGAGTTAAGAAAAATAAACAAATGAACAAGAAAAGTATAAAACTGCCAAAAATATAAAACTGAAACATACAGTGAGAGAGGGGGAGGTGGAAGAAAAGGGGGGAGGGACGGGCACGAAACACAGTGATTGCTCATGGGTGATAAAGTAATGGGAGAACCTTGGAGTAGACAATGATGCTTTATATGCACACATATACATATACACACATATATGTATATATATGTACAATCAATAAAAATAAAGCTAAAAAAAGCTGAAAGGGGATTCATTTCCTTTCCCTTGATGAGTTCATAACACAAATCCACTGAACGAAATAGTCTTTATTTTTAATTCTAAGATTTTTTCTGTACATGTATATTTTACTGAAGTAACGCTGATTTAAAGCACTGTATGATTTAGATATAAAGGTGCATGGCCATCATCTGTATGTCACACCACACTCTCCATGAAACCGCCCACACACAGCTGTAGTCCAGTGCACCAGGCTTCCTCCACACTTAGCTTTCTTTTTTCCCCCTACTTTCTGGCAGTCTCAGTTCTGGAAAAAAAGTTTACTCTTGGTATTTTAAATATTTCTAGCAGATACGAAATAGTTAATTTTATCAAACTAATTTCCAGATGAATTGAAAAGTTAAAGGCTAAATGTACAAGTACAAATGCATTCAGATACATTTAGTTGACATTTATATAATCTCAGACAAGGCAAAGGCATTTAACATAAAGCCTGGCTGGAAATCATAAGGGAAAGGTTCATAGATCAACTAGAGAAAAATTCAAATATCCATGTTCCAACTGAAATGCTGTCTTGTTTAGTTAAATCATATAAATTATAATTAACATGACTACAAATCTGTCTATATGGACACTGGTATAAACTTGCATTATTTGCTTATGTTTGCTTATGAAGGAAAATGATAGAGTATAGATAATATAATTATAGATACATGTTAACATATTTTGTACACAAAGTTAACTTTCTATAAAGTGAAGAGGAATTCAAGCACTAGAGAGAGGATGACAAAGCCTGTTGAGGATCTGAGTCAAGGTAACATTTTTTGTACTCACATGTATGCACCCTGGTTGTGCCAACACACTGATCATGAACTTAATGTTGATGGGAAATGTGGCCCTATCATGAAGAGTGGCTTGATTCCCAAGTGTCCTTGCAGGGAGAGATATGGATGCTCCATTTCTATTATCATTCATTGGAGAGTTATAAAAAATTACCACATCTTACTATTATAGCCAGTTACTCATTTTCTGAGCAAATGACTGCATGAGGACAAGATAGTCTATTGACAAAAATTAAAGAGAAAACAAAGAAAAAGTTCCCACAGATTTATAACTTTTTTTTTTTTTTGAGACTAGGTCTCACTATGTTGCCTGGGGTAGTCCCAATCCTGAGAATTCAAGCAATCCCCAGCCTCAGCCTCCCAGGTAGCTTGGATTACAGGTGCCTGCCACAGCCCCCAGCTGCTTTTTTGAGACCAGCTCTCTATATTTTGCCTGGGGAAGCCTCAAACCTATGAACTCAAGTGTCCCTGGCCTCTTGCCTCCCAGTGTTTTGATTACAGGCACATGGCACCACACCCAGTTAGATTTATAATATACTCACAAATAATCATCCAAGAACCAAATACGAGGGGAAGAACTGTTTTTCATATAATCTTTAGTTTTTACTTACTCTCTAGGAGAAAGGGGAAAAATTATTATACCAAGTAATTAGCTCATACTCCTTTAAGTAAGCTTTTTATACTAATACTTCCTGATATTGATCGTTTATAGCATTGTTCTAAAATATAATGCCTATTTCTTTAGCCAAAGTAATAAAGAAAATGATTACATGTTCAAGACTTATATTTTAAATATTTAGTGTCATTCTAGGCAGTTCATTTATGATAACTTGTATATGACACTTCTAAAGAGTTTCTTCACATTTTCCTAACATTTCAAAATGAGGTAATTGGGTTCAAAGGTATGCCTTCACCAGAAAATAAAGTTCTTTGTTGCATTCTTAACTCCATTTTTCTGTATTAAAGTATTTATGTTGTGTGACTATAAATAACTAGTCTTAACAAAGAGGTCATACCAGTTGACTGGAAAGGAAAGTTATATCTGAAACTAGCTTAGTTCAAAGAGAAATAAATCTTATTACTATATACAAAAATATTCAATAACAAATAAACAATTTCTTTAGTTAATACCACTATTATAATGTCTACAAGGAAATACGTAGGGATTTATTTTCCCTTTGAGTACACATTCAAAATAGAAACCTGAATTAAATTTTGAGCAAACTTTAGTGAAAGCAATTAAGCAAAACTTTATGGCTCTAAGATGATATCCATGTCAAAATAAATTAGGACAGAGAAAAATAATCCATTAATGCAAATGAGTATAATCATTATAAAATGGAGAAAAAATTATCTCAACCTTCATGTATTTATCTTTATGTACTGGAAAGAATGAAGATATCAATGAAGAAAATGTAAATGAAAGAATTTGAAATGGACATTTAGCAGCTGCCTTATCACCATTTCATGATGAGTTCTGTTCATTATATATTTGTCAACAATAGCTTTATTATTTAGGTGGATGAGGTAACTGGTAGTCAGTGATAAAAGTATTATGAAACAGTTGAAATAAGTCAATTCATAGCAAGTGAAAAATCAGCTTTTGACATCTATCAGGAAAATAGGCATGAATGCTAAAACACTTCCATCCATTTGGAATAGTCTTCTGTCAATTATACTGCTCTACTTGAATATTCATTTCTCCAAAGAAAATCTCAAAATTTGATGTCCTCAAGTTTTTCATATGCATGTATGAATCTATGTGTATCTGTATTATATATGTATGTCTACGAAATGTAAACACAACCCTGTTATAATCCTGTGAGTGACTAGTTCTTACTATCTATGTTTATCACTTATTCTTATTAGTTCTTATCACCTATCTATTCTTGTTCTTCTTTTATAATATGCAGTATCTTTTTCACTGGTCCTTTTTTCACTATCTACTACCATGTGCTTCCTTATATGTACTGAATCAGTTCCCCCCAAAGCACTAGGATTGTGTGATATTCAAATTCAATGAACAGCGTGTCTTAGCTTAGCATTTAGCACTACTGGACCTTCTCTTCTTGATCCATTGAATTCATAAGACTACTTTTAGTTAGATTTGTTCCTATTTCTTTGACCATTATTTCTTATTTTTCTATAGTGTTTACTCTCCCACATATGTATTTAATATGCATTTAATAATAACATTATTATATTATTAATTATATTACATAATATTAATTATATTATATAATATATTATTGGTATTGTTAATATGCATTTAATATTATTGCAATAAGTTGACTTGCACTTTTTTATCTACTCATGACTTGCTGTGAGTAACCATATCCATAACTATACTCCATCTAGGCCTAATGAGCTAATGTTGCCAGAATCAATATTTTCAGCTCAACTTACCCTTTTCTTTTCTAAAACTATAACCTATTGAATACACATATCTCAGTAGTCTTCAGACAACACACATTCTGTCACTGTAAACATAACAACCCTCTTTCAGTCAAACTGTTTAATACTCCATTGTTTTCTTAGAACTATCTTCTTCAGACCTATAGTCACTTCTTGTTACTTCTCTTTCTATATTAATGCTACAAACTTGAGTCTCATTTCTGTCAATGGTCTTGCCATTTAGTCAAGACATTCATTAAGACAAGGCCCTTAAATTCTCCCCACTGTAATTATAGTAAATGTCACAATACTTAGGATTGTATACATAGAACCTTATCTTCTTTCATCACTCCTTCAATTACTTTTTCATTCAATCACACCAGGATTCATGAGCTCTGTTGAGTAATAAGGTTTTCTGTGTTTAGTTGATGTATTTCATCATGTTGATCCTTTTTAATTTGATATTACCCAGTTGTCTACTTAAAAATTTCCTAGCTGATATGACTCATCACAGGGATCAACTTTAGGGGGAGGAATTAGCTGAAGCAACTCTCATTTCCATTTCTTTTTTTTTTATTTCCATAATATATGTACCACTTCTTCATAGCACTTATATCATAGTGTTGCTGTTGTTGTTTTGACAGGGGGATGATTATCATGGAAGAAACAACTGGGACTCTTCTTCTTTTCCTAATTTACAGGATTTTGGTGCATTTGGGACAGTAAAGCACAAGGCTGAAAAAGCTATTGATTTTTTGCTCAAATTACCCTGTTCTTGGATTTTCTGGGAACCTATAGAGTTTCACATGACCTGACAGACTTGTGCCAACGAGAGTCAACCAGAGCTCCTCCACTAGTTATGATTATGGGGGAAGAGAAATATCAGCTGCCACATGCCATGTGCCTTCTGACTTTTTCACTTTTTTATTGGACAAAGAAACTATGTTGACAGAGGCAACAGTCTTGTGACTATCAGAGAGACACATGTGAAGGGTGACAAGTGGTAAGAAGAAAGTGATGATTCTGTGATGATATGATGAAACCATTATGTAGACTTGAAAGCTGTACTCAGTTGCTATTTGTTAAAGCCAACTTAGTTGAGTTTCTAATAGAGGTTTCAGTCAGTTTGCCAGGTGAAAAGGGAACTCTTTAAAGGCAGGGATTTAACTAATTTAGCTCTACATCTATTGATTAGTCTAATTCCTGAAACATAGTAAATGATGCATACAGGTTTTTTAAGTTAATGAAGATAATGAATAAACAATAGCAAGAAAGCACTATAAAAAATCTCTTCTAAAATCAGAACAATGAAGAAATATGTCTATATCTGAATCTAAATAGGCACAGGGCAGCAAAAATCTATCCATAGTGTTAGAAGTTTCTATTTCTTCATTTGGGTAACAGATTTGTAAGCATGAGAAAGTCATAAATTGTTAGAATACTGGGGTCAAGCTTTCCATTTTCTTACCCTTCAATTATCCTTTAGCCTGAGAATAACCAAATGAAAGCATTATTGCTGGGTTCCAATTAACACAGCTAACTTGTCAGCCCTTGTCATTTAAATTATGAACAACTAAATTGCATGTACCAATTTTCTCCTTTAAGTTCTGAAGCTTTGAAAGCTATCTGTAGGGAGTTTTTCTCTTCAGAGCAAGTTCTACCTTTTCCAGTTGGAAGGAAATGCTAGTCTACTTACAATGACTGTCTATCCATAAATACACTATAACAGCACAATCCATGATAGCTACAAAAGGATCATGTCAGAAATTTAGCAAGGCGTGTCAGTCATCAGTCTTATTTAAATAGATCTTTTATGTTATGGAGTAAATAAGGTTTTCTATTCAAATTCAAAAAGTCTCACTATGGGTAACTGGAACTATTTAAGACTAAAAGGAACAACAATTTCTTCAATTACCTACTGGTTTGTTTACCTCTTTTTTTGGGAGAGTGTGATCTGTGTATTTAAAATGTATGATGTAATCAATCCTGTATGTTTGTATTTTGAAATAATGCCATATCTTAAACTATCAAAATCTTTCAGTCTTGAATATGTGTAGCACTCTTCTTTATCCACTCATTGTTCTGGGAATTTTACTTGTTTACTTATTTTGGCTATTGTAAATAGTGCTGCTATAAATACAGGAGTGCAGGTTTTCTTTCCAATGAGTGTCTGTTTACTTTAGATAGATACTTAGAAGTAGACAGACTGTATCATGTTCTAAATCCATTTGCAGTCTTTTCAATAATCTCCATACTTTTTTCCATTGGGGCTGGACTAGTCTACATCCCCATAGTGTAACAGGGTTCTTTTTTTCTCCATACCCTCATCAGCACTAACTGTTTTTGCCATATGAGTCATTCTCATGGACTATTACTCAGCGATCAAAAAGATAAACACATGCCATTTGTAGCATCATGGATCTGAATGAAAAGGATTCTAAGTGAGCTGAGCCAGAAGGAGAAAAATTAAAATCATATTGCTTTACTTATATGTGGAGTCTTGAGTAAATAAAGTATTATATAAAGACAAACTGTAAAACTTATCCTTAAAACCAGACTTTATACTTGAGACACTCAGGAAGGGAGGAGGAGAAGGGAGGTGAGTGTAGAAAATATGGTGGGAAGGAGAACATGGTGGAGTGTGGTAGAAGAATGTGGACACCTAGGTGGTAGGAAACTATGATGATTATACCCAAGGGGAGAAATCTTATATCATAAAAAAATGGGAAGTTTGAAAACTAAATTGAAATAAGATTTTTTTTTAGAGTTCACATTATTTTGAAAAAATATTGTTGTCTATGTTAAAAAATAATCTGTTAGTTTTGGGCTTTACTATTGCATATACTAGAGCAGACTACTCTCCAGGTCACCTTGCAGTAGATTCTACCTCCAAATTTAATTTCCTATACCTATTTATATGTAGTTTTATTTTTCTGATGAATATCCTCTTTCAGGAATCTTATTTCCCAACTGAACTCTCATAATGGGGTCCTGGTTGGTATCCTGTAATTATTCTCCAGTACAATCCTAAATCCTGTCCAAAATCACTTTGCCAATTCAGTTGTCAAATATTTATCAACATGACATGATCTATACATATCACTAATATATCATAATTTCTTTTCTAAAATCCCTAAACAGATCTTTATTGAATTATATATAAAGTTCAAACCTGGTTATATTACCTTCAAATATGGGCTCTCCTTTTCCTTCAGTCTCATTTCTTGCCAATTCTTTATTAAAGTCCTATCCATAACAAAAAACCTTGGACAAAAATTTTTTTTTGAGAAATTTGGATGAGAGATGCAAAATAACATATTAACTCTAGTGACAGCTTGCCTAAGTATCCAATTCTACAGATAATTTGTCTTGAATAAGACAGAACAGTCTGTGTGACGCTCTATGACATTATGTGAGGAGACAATTTTCATGAAAATTATATTAATTACTGAATTTCATATTGTGCTGCTTTATTAGACAGGATTATGCTATAGCAACAAAATGAAAAACAAACAAGTATAACTACATCAAACTAAATGCTGTCCAACAGAGGTATTACATATAATATAAAGGCAAACTACTGAATGGTTTACAAATCATATTGCCTATGACACATTAATATTAAAAAAATTAACAACTTATACAAATAGTGGGAAAATATGAAAAAATGGGCAGAGGACATGGATACTCATTTTCTCAGAAGAAAATTATTGCTAATTATGAAAAAAAAGTGATCAAATCACTAAATATTAAGAGACTGCAAATCAAAACTACAATGAGATTTCACCTCACACATGATAGAATTTCTATTATGAAAATGTTAAGCATTAAAAAGTATGTGGTACCCTAGTACACTACTAGTGGGAATGTGAATTGATACAGCCAATACAGAAATCAGTAGAGCTTCCTGAAAAAAATCAAAATAGCACTAACATATGACCCATAATTATACTTCCGGGTTTTATCCAAGTAAAATATTATATACAAAAAGATATATGCACTCATGCTAAATGAAGCATTATTTACAATAGCCAAGGCATGGAAACAAAGCAAGTACTCATTGATGGATGAATGGTAAAAGAAAAGTATGCATATATTCATATTCCTTATGTACACATATAGTTACCACAACAGAAAATTATTCAGTCATTAAAAATGAGAATTTTGTCATTTTTGACAATATGGACATACTGTGAGGGCATTATGCTAAATGAAATAAGTCAGAGAAAAGCAAATACCATGTGACTTTATATAGGTACACCTAAAAAATTAATAAATAACCAAGCTCATAAAAACAAAAAGTAGGAGAATTGCCAGAGGCAGAAGATACAGAATGGATAAAGAGGACCAAAACTATTAATTTCCAGTTAAAATAAATTAGTAATAGAGATATAGTGTATACCATAGTGACTCACAGCTAATAATATGCTAGTCCATATTTGAATAGTTTGAAAGTTGCTTGGAGCATAGATTTTAAAAGTTCTCATGACAAGGAAAAAACGTTATCTATATTTATTGTGTTATCTATATTTATTGTTTGATGTTATCTATATTTATTGTGGCAACCATTCATAATATACACATGTAGAATAATTTGTCTATACATGTAAATAATACATTTGTATATAAACACATGTAAACAATGTATAACATGTATGAAAATTTGTATATAAATGTAAAATCATACAAATGTAGATTGCACAGCTGAAACTACTTTGTCAGACTTCAATTTTTAAAAAAGACAGAGTGACAAAGCAAAGAGAGTGAGTGTAGAATATGCCATGTGCTCTGCTTCATTGAAGGGTGATTATAAGGATACAAGGCAGATAGAAGGAGGAAGGATCATGATAAAGGGAATGGGTTTTTAGAGTTCAAAGGTCTGGGTCAACTCCTGCACTACAGTCTCTTCTACGTATGTGGCTGAGCTTCTTGACTGTGCTGAATACTGATGTCACAGTATCCAGTGAGGATTGTAACCATGCTTTTCTCACATTGATTCCCACCCCCCCAACCAGGTTTAAATGTTTCCTGATAAAGCTAAATGCAAGAAGTATCTGCAATATCATAAAGGATCTTATTATCACTACAATTTTGTTATTATAAACACATTATCTAACTTATGACAGGTAAAATAATGAGTAGTGTTCTTTATTGTTGTGTATAATCATTGTTGGAATTGGGAAGTGTGAAATGGTGGAATTTCAAACAAATAGAAGAGTCAGTAGAATATAAAAGGTAAGAGTTGTAACAAAGAGACCATAGTTCATGCAGTGAGATGGGGAGGTTGTAATAAACAGGTCAGAAGAGGGAATTAACCTTGAAAAGAGGAGAGTGCTAGCTTATGCCGAAATTAGGGAGATGAATAAATAATAAGATTAAAATAGCTGTATAAGGAAAAGCAATTTGGAAGAATTAACGTTGAGATGGGTTTAGTCATTTCATGGAACAAATCTTATGTGCCAAACTTTAGATGCTTACTAAAAGAGAGGATGATCTAGAACAGCATGCTGAGTGATGAGGCAGGAGATGGGTCACATATCTGGCTAGTATTACACAACCTAAACCTATAAGCTTCCAAGCCTATATGCTGCTATACTATGCATCCTGTAATACCAATGTTGCTTCTTTTCAATCTATAATAGAATCTATAAAGAACATTAGCAAACATTGAGAAGGTAGTAATATTACTTTATGGAACATTCTGTCTTCAATTCTTGGCAATTATAACTATCAGCTCTAAGACTGAATAAATTGCAAACAATAGTCTATTCTATTTTCAGGATAATCCAATAAAATAAATATTTCCCTTTCAAGTGGCCCAAGAATGGAGGGTCTTGACTGTTTTTAATATCAGAATACGTTGTATGAAAGTGCTCTAAGAAAATAAAATGACCATGGGAACAATTTGTCTCTTATATTTCTGAAACATATTGCCAGTTTGAATGGAAAAAAAAACCAATAGTTTATCTCTCTGTTTTGGTAGAAATAATTAAAAAGGGAATATTGCTTATATTCATATATTTCTAGCACCAAATTATCTGGAAAATGAGGAGGGTCTTAATTTGGAAAATAAATAACAAAATAAGATGTTAAGACATGGAGCAGTTTTCTGCACATGCTTATCAATGTTCACTTCAATTCATATTTGAAACTGACACTAAGAGCCATTAAATAAAAAAAAGTTTGATCATAAAATACAGAAACATTTATGATGTATTTTAATTCAACATATCCAAACAAGTTTCACAGACAGAAAAATATATCAAGTAAAAACTGAAAATTCATTAACAAAGGAAAGAACACTTTGAAAGAAAATCACATGTGTATATGGCATGTAATAGAAAGGGGGGTATTGTAGTCCCAAGGGAAGCAGAGAATGTCAAATGAGTGAAGGTTAGTTAAACAAGGGTATGAGCCAACTCAGATTTTGGAATATGATGGAGAATTTCAATTCAGTTGCTAAATATTAGCTCAGAAATGTCTAATTATAATTTTCCTTATCTTGATGTTTTACAAGTGGAAAAACTTCCTAACTAGGAAAATTTTTATCTAAGTTAACAAAGGAGAAAATGTGGGCCAATCTTACTCTGTTGTGAAACATGCAAATATCAAGCATACATAATTTTCTAGAGTTGTAGAAAATGTTCTCATCCCATTCAGTTGTATTTGAATTATTATTCTAGTACTTATCCTTCCTATGTCTACTAACCCCATCCACCTTTTCTCATCTTATGAGACACTTTAAACATTTCATTCAATGGCCTTCTGATGATTTTTACAATTCTATGGCACATAAAAAATCACCATAAGCATTTGTTGTGAGTTAAAAATTCTAACTTGGCAGGTATACCAAGTGAAAAGCCTCAGCTAAACACGCATAGTCTAAATCTATTTCTTATCCAATAATATAAGAAAACTATTTCTCATCATACATGTTCCTCAAACAAAATTCTTACTTCTTCTCAAAGTACAATTTAATTCTTGATTTTTCAGAAACTTGTGAATACACTTAATGTCTGTAAAAGAATTTTTTTTTTCTCATTAGGTATCCATCCTCCTAAATTTACTATTATGAAGTCTTCATGTTTGGATTTGGATCCTTAGATTGGTACAACTATTTTTAATATAAATAATTGATTTATATATGTGTTTTGCATCATTGTAATCCCCAGGGATCACCCACCACTTCCCCTCCCTGGTCACTCCAGCTGGTGTCCCCTCCCCTTTGTGTACTTTCATTTGGTTGTCTATATATTAGTGAAATTATTTGGTTTCTGAGTTTTCCTTTCTGACTTGTTCCTGGTAGGTACATCCATGTTACCATAAAATCATCAAATTTGTCATTTTTAATTGATGAGTAATATTCCATTGTGTATATATACCACATATTTTTCATCCATTTGTCTGTTTTGGGACATTTGGGTTGTTTCCATGTCCCTGCAATTTTATAAATAGTGCTGCAGTAAACATTCAAGCACAGGTGTCCCTTTCTACCCACACTGAGGTCTCCTTTGGGTAGATTACCAGAAGAGTGATTGCTGGGTCAAATGGTAGTTGCATTTTCATTAGTTTGAGGGTCCTCCACACAGCTTTCCATAGTGGCTGGACCAGTTTACCTTCCCATCAGCAGTGTAAGAGTGTTCCTTTCTCTCCACATCCACACCAGGACTTGTTGCCTGTTTTTTTGATGTGGGTCATTCTTACTGGTGTAAGGTGGTAACTCACTGTGATTTTGATTTGCATTTCCCTTATTGCTAGTGACATTGAGCAATTTTTCATATGCCTGTTGGACATTTATACTTCTTCTTTGGAGAAGTGTATTTTTAGTTCTTCCCATTTTTGATTGGGCTTTTGTTTTGTTTTTGCTTAGCTGTGTGAGTTCCTTGTGGATCTTCATTATTAAACCCTTATCACTCTTGTGGAGGGCAAAATTTTTTTCCCATTCAGTTGGGCTTCTTTTTGTTTTTTCTGTTGTCTCTTTTGCTGTAGAGAAGCTTTTTAGTTTGATGTAGTCCCATCTGTTTTCCTTTATTTTTTTGTTATCTGTAGATGTTCCCAGAAAGGTATTTCTGAATTGTAATTCATGGAGGGTTTTGCCCAAGTTTTCCTCTATGTATGCTATGGTTTCAGGTCTGACATCTAAGTATTTTATCAATTTTGAATTGGTTTTGTACATGTGAGAGAGTTGTCTTAGTCCATTTTTTTTGTATCTTAGTCCAATTTTCCCAGCACCATTTATTGAGGAGGCTATCTTTGTTCCAGTAAGTTTTTCACTCCTCTGTCAAAGATTAGTTGACTGTATATGTGTGGTTTTAATTATGGCACTCAATTCTGTTCCATTGGTCTGATAGTCTGTTGCAACTGCACCATTGTAATTATTATGCCTTTGTAGTAAAACTTGAAGTCTGGAATAGTTAAGCCTCCATTCTCCCTTTTTTGGCCAGGAGGCTTTTTGTGATATGCAAGGTTTTATATTATTCCCTATGAATTTCTGTAACTTTTGTTCTATCTCTTTAAAGAATGTCTTTAGAATTTTTATAGGGATTGAATTAAACCTGTAGATTGCTTTTGGAAGGATGGTCATTTTGATGATGTTAATTCTTCCAATACATGAGCAGGGAATGTCTTTCCATTTCCTTATGTCTTCTTCTATCTCTTTTAGCAGTGTTTTAAAGTTTTCTTTGTATAGTTCTTTCACATGTTTTGTTAGGTTTATTCCCAGGTATTTAATTGTTTGGGGGTGTGATGGTAAATGGGGTGGTTTTTCTTTTTTAATTTCTTATTCTTCTGCTTGGCTTTTTGCATATAGGAAGGCTACTGACATCTGATTCTTTATATAGAGAACCACAAAAATCTACAGAAAAACTTCTCAAAATAATAAACCAGTTCAGTAAGGTAGCCAGTTACAAAATCAACACACAATTGATACAAGTCTTTTGGTAAAAATGGCCAACATTCCCTGCTAAAGTGAAAGACACCTATGTTTGTATGAGCAGCAATTTTACAGAAACACCTGGAAGGAGCACTCCTGCCCTTATGGGCCTATACTAGTGCCTCGCCTCTTTCTTTCTGCTTTAACAAATAAACCTGCCCTTTTGAAATATAAAGAAAATAAGAAACACCTGGAGTCCCATGA
>PVHY01011378.1:0-48257 GCA_004024945.1 Uropsilus gracilis
AAAATTTTTCTCTCTTTGTGATGTCATATTCCCTTGAGTTCTCAAGACACGATGTGTTATATTTTTTTTTGTCTACCAATTTTGCTGCTTTAGAGTTCCCTATCATTTAAGAAAAATATGGAACAGTAGCTTACGTAGTTGAACTGCTTCTACTTTTCTTGCATGCGGTGCTGTGGTTTAGTTCATTTGATTTTAGTTTTTTGGCCTTGCTGGTTTCCATAGGTCCTGAGAACTATGTTAGCAATTGCTGTGTTTGGAGAGTGTGGGCAGGGCTTCCAGGGTCTAACTGCTACTTCAAATGTTCTGTGGAGTGGGGAGAAAGGACTTGCAGTAGCTTGTGGTTAATGTACCTCTGTGTGTTTTGAGAGCACTTCATGAGATTAGCAGTTCTATTGGGTGTGGAAGTGTAGGAGGAGTCCAGCACAGCATACTGTTTCCGTGCTTTTTACAGGAGGCCAAATCTGTGGGTAGCACCTCAGCAATCTTGCCCAGTTTCCCCCTAGATCAAGGGTCCGTATGTCCACTTCGCTTAATTCTCCCTTCCACGCCGCTTAATTCTCCCTTCCACGCCACTTAATTCTCCCTTCCACGCCACTTAATTCTCCCTTTCCGAGGGCCCCTAGCTGAATTTGGCAGCCCTGCAGTTATCCTCTGCCCAGTACTACAGCCTTCACGCATTTCTGTCTGCTTGCCTGTTCAACGACATATGACTCTCTTCGCTGTCTCCTCCGAGCAGTCCATGTTTGTCTCCAGTGGCCACGGAGTATTCCAGTCTCACTCAAACTGAGTCTCTTTGGGCATTGGGTCCCTCTGGCCAACTCTTATATGGTCCTCTCAGGAGTAAAACAAGGACCTCCTCTGTTGCTGTCTTCCAGAGCATCCCACCCCTTCAATTTTCTTTCTGTAAAAAAAATTTTTTTTAATTTTATTTTTGGATATTTTACAATATATGATTGTATAATTGCTAATCCCCATGGGAATACCCCCCCCCACACACACACCACATCTCCCCTGGTCACTTTGCCTTCTTTCTTTTTGTTGTTTGTCCATGTTTAACCCTTTAGTCTTTTTTTTTTTTTTTTCTGGATCCATTTCCTCATCTTTGGTGAGGGTGCGATTTCCCGGGACTTGGTAGAATGTGCTATTTATCATTCCTGTACTGCTTTTGGAACATCTTTGGCTTATGTGGTTGTTTTTTGTTCCTTGGTGGATCCCATCTCCACAGTTTGTGCAACCTTTTGTTGCTACTTGAGTCATGCTTCGGGTCTTTGGCTTTGGGGGCATGACTCCAGCCATATGTTTTGGAAGAGCAGATCCTCAAAGGGACATCCATCAGCTGATGGTAGGTCTCCTCCCTTGGGGCTCTGCTGTGGGGCCACTGCCATTCGGCAAGCCTCTTTTTTTTTTTTTTTTTTTTGAGACTAGGTCTCACTATTTTTGCCCATGGAACCACAGGCTACCGTTGCCCAGGGTACCACAGACTCAAGCAATCCCCTGCCTCAGCTTCCCAGGTAGCTAGGATTTAGCATGCGCCACCATGACTGAACAGGGGACAGTGAGGTAAGCTAGAAACTGACATTAGGAGGAAGAGAAATAGTATGAAAAAGTAGAATTACTGGGAGCTGTAGTCAGGGGAAGTGTGATAAGCTATAATTCTTTTCCTCTTAACTTTGTTTTTCTATTTCTCTTCTCCATCTTGCTGATAACAGTCTCTGATCTCTCTTAACTATTAGAAGGGAAACCAAATAAAGGTGGGGCTAATATAAAGGGGGGGGATATATTTCTTGTCTGATCAACTGATGGCAGCTAGAACCACGGTGGTAACATAGGGACTTTTCTAGGGCTCATCCACCCCAGAGTGGTTGGGGAAATATCCAGTTTCTCCTCCTAAGCACCTCCATCTCTTTGTAATAAGTATCACTGACTTGCTTCAGCTAGAGAGTAGGTGATATAGGTGCCTAGGAAAGGGACTTCTTAAAATAAACTCTCTTGTACTCACTTTCTATACCCATGTAATATGTTACCACAAAATAAGAGACTTCAAACAACACGTACAACACGTACTTACTGTTTCAAACTTTTCCTGGAATGTAGTTCGGGTATTGGTTATATGAATGTCTCTACTCAGGGTCTCTTGTTGAAATCACGGTAATGGCCAGAGTGATGGTCTTATCTGAGGCTCTGGTCTTCTTCTAGCCTCATTCAGGTTGTTAATATGATTAATATCTTTGCAATTTTTCTTGCTGGCTGTGGTTTCTATAGTGAAACCTAGAGATTTAACTTGGTCCTAGTCACTGAGCATCTCACAACATGGCAACTTCCTTCTTCCAAGCCAGTGGGAGATTTGCCCTCTCCAACAGGCTAAACAAAGACAGAGTGTTACACAACATAGCCTCATCAGTAGACTCACTATCCCATTATTTTCACGCATCCTGCCTCCAATCAAAGGAAGATTACATAGAATATGTATATTAGGGGTTGGAGATTTAATAGTCTGCTACCACAGCCCTGATATACTGAACAGAGTGGAGGAGGGAGAAAAATGGACCTGGAGGCAACCAGAATCAAACCTAAAACTAAGGCAACTTTTACCTTTATTTCCCTTTTACCTAAGTGTCCTTCATTATCATGGATGAAAACATTGATAGACCTGTAATTTTTCTGCTCACTGTTAAGTCGTAGCACAGAATGGTAATTTAGTGATGAACCCATTATTAGTTGTTTAAAGCTTTATGATTTGATACCATTAAGTTGACTTAAGTTGAGTCTTCCAATGGAGTCTGGAAATTGCTTTTGGGAGAGCAATGTGGTTTGTTCTGCTGTTCTTCTCTTTCTCACTTACCTTGCTAAGTGCAGGTTCTGCAAACCCTGCTACTGCAGCAGAGGAGAGGGAGGAACTACAGAATGGAGGTGGACAGGGATGTTCTTAAACTGGGACTACTACAGCTTGCCATTGTGATTTTTGGGTCTGGCAAATGTTGAATATGCTGAGGGATTCTTCTGTGGGTTCTTTGGAGACAATTTCAGAGATGATTCTTTCCTCAACTTATGGGACTCTGGATCCACCTCCAGCCTCTTTCCACCAAACCCCCTTCACCTTTCATCTGGTCATCTTATCTGGATTAAGATTTTTGCTCATCAGCCCTCTCCCACATAACCCATTTCCAAGTTACAAGAAATACTTGTGCGTTCCTTACTCTGGCAAGCCTTCACAGGCAGAGTGATGCCCAACTCAGTTATCCTTTTTTCAGCTGGCCAGTCTGCTCCCTGACTCTTAGGAAGAGTCAGGCATCAGTCCACTGAACTGGGAGTTTTGATGAGGCCCCACTAAGCTTAAAGTATAGGATACAGTCCTGTACTTGCTGTCATGGGTGGGTATGATAAAGTAAAGCTAAAAACATCTAATAGCACTCTTTTATTCTTTAGTTATAGGTAAGAGCTTAGGATTCCTGTAATATTTTTTGGTTTTGCTTTTGAAATCTTGTGTCATGGCTGGCACCTGACTTAGGAATATCATAGATTTTATTTTTATGCTTTACTTCAATCAATTTTTTTCCATACAGGGAATCTTACAATCAAGGGAATCCCTGATTTTCATAGAGAGGACATACCCATGTTTTCAAGGAAGCTGATCTATTTTCCTGCCCACACTTTCTTTCTCCCGTAGAGAGACTCAACTGTTGTGAGAAACTGTCCCAGATAGACTCCTGGTGAGATGAGTTGATTTTAGAGACTAGAATTCAACACCATACGCAACAGCTTCCAGACCCGTGCAGTAATCCTAATAAGCGTAATGACTTGGACAAGTGTCTGTGAACATTATAAATCATGTTTCATCAGCAAGCTGTCATAAGCAACTTTCATTGACTTACAGCCCAAGAAAAAGAATGGAATTAACTTCGTTTCCCTGCAGCATTCTTGTTATGCCGTTGGTGTTTCAGATTTCTCATGTCTCAACATTGAAACATCCATCTTAACTAATGGCAAAATTATACCCACAGGGCTTTACAAAAGACAAAAAAAAATCTGTCCTCATCTGCTATCTGAATATCTTCTAGCGTATTTCAGGCCAGACTCTTTGGAATAGCATATTTCTTTGACCATGTTTATCTGTGTGTAGAGGGTTAATCCTCTGATTTTTCTTCTTGTTTTGTTGATAATGAAGACATTTCGATGCTAAGGATTAAGAGTAAAATAATAAAAATTGTATCAGGAAGACAAATTTTTCACCAAGGAAAACAAAATCCCACCAAAATAAAAGATAAACTATATTTGTAAATCAGTTCTTTCACAATACCCTTTCTTAACATATGCACAGTTCCTTTGTTCAAACTTGTTTTCTGTCATTATCATATATTTCTTATCACTCATAATTTCACATCTTTTCCAAATACCCATTTTTTTGTCAGATATTCCCAATCCCACATTTCTGTCTGCTTGGAACACCTTTCCTTTTTGATAATAGGTACCCTAGACTTAATTCAAATATCTGCCTGTTACCTGTAGGAAGTGCTGGTGACTTACACCTAGTAATCTCCTAAAAGAATCACAGAGGTGCCGGGCACCGTGGCTCGTGCCTGTAAGCTTCAGCCTATGAAGTGGCCGGGACTAGGGATCGTGGTTCGAGTCCCACCTGGGGCCCATAGCGAGACCTAGTTCCAAAAAAATAGCTGGGTGTGGTGGTGCACGCTTGTCATCCCAGCTACCTGGGAAGCTGAGGCTGATGATTGCTTGAGTCTGTGGTACCCCGGGCAACGAGAGCCTGCAGTTCCATGGGCAAAAATAGCGAGACCTAGTCTCGAAAAAAAAAAAAATCACACAGGTTGGAAAACTATAATCAGTGGGTCAAATCTAGTCTAGCACCTGTTTTTACAAATAAAGTTTTATTGGAACACAGCCAGTTCATCTGTTAACTATGGATGCCTTCTTGCTGCTAGGGTAGAGTTGACCTACAACAGGGACCATGTGGCCTGCAAAGCCTAAGGTATCTGACCCTTAGCTGAAAAAAGTTTGCTAAACCAGCTCTAGAGAATTTGCACATGTGTAGTAGTTCCTTCCTTCACATCTTGGGTTGAAGTTGTGTCTTATTTACCATTCTTAATCTTAGCGCTGTAAGGTCCAGACCATGAAGAGCAGGGGATTGACATGTGGGCCACATGGATCTCAGTTCTACCACTTATGAACCATGTGACTGAGAACTCCTTACTTCATCTGTGTGGGGCAGAGATCTCCATCGAAAAGCAGGGATGATGATATTAAACTTATAGTATTACTATGAGGCTTAGATGAAATATTGCAAAAGTGCTTCAGGTATCTGGAACAAACCAGTTAATTTTAAGTATTCTCTGGGTTCCACATACCACATACCATAGGCCCCCAACTGTTAGGGTGCCTGAAATTGGCTACATTTTCAGTAAAGATTTCTTACTTCAATTGAAGGAGTGAATGAAGAGAAAAAGTTATGAATATTCCTGGAAGATTAAAAACAGTGGAAAATGCCAAAAGTCATAAACTAATCCCATGCACAAAGCAGAAGGTTGACTCAGTATACTTAAAGAAGTGACAGAAAAGCAAAGACATGAAAACCTTAAAAAAAAATCTGAAAAGATTTTTGTTAAATAATAGAAATTCTCCTTTGACTTACATGGTTAGCTAAATAACAGAAGGAAAATACGGAACTGTGGGAAAGCTTACCCTCAACTACCCTACCCTGTTCCACACGTTTTAAGGAAAGAGGTTTGGGTACCAGCATAACCTTCACCCACAATACATACTCAACATTTTAATTTTTCTAAATTATGTGTATAAGACTAGGAAATGACTAAATATGTGGCTAGAAGATACATTTACAAGTTCACTGCAAATGGGCCTACAGAGCTCTCAAACTTGTATATCCTCAGAGCCTCAACTACCCATCCTTTGCCTGAACCATTGCTTCCTAAGCTCTTTCTAAGCTTGCAGCTTCAAAGCAGAAGCCACAGCCATCACTCTCTAACTCTGTCATTGCTAAGGGGTACTGTGCTAATTGGCCATGATTAGAAGATCTTTGAAGGTCTTTGCCAGTTTTTATCAAGGCATAAAAAGCAATTATTACAATTAATGCAATATACCATGTGTACTCTTCCAGAAAAGCTATTTCAGAGTAGGTCTGCCATCTGTCCCTTTCAGAGTGATAAACTTCGTGTTTAGCTCTGTCCAGAATCACAGATTTTGCATATAAAACCTCCGAGATCATCCTCCAAGGAGTTCACTCCAGTGTCTGCCTGCTGGACTCTCTGAGGTCTTGGGTTCACCAACCTATTTTCCCTCGTTGAGAGAATGACTTCCTGGTTAGGCAGGAAGGTGAGAGGTTCTGGCCTCTAAATGAATACTGCAATCGTTTGTTCCAGCAGAGGGCGCTTCTTGCTGTCAACACCTTTTCTCCTACAACACTGATGCTTGACGATTTTATCTACCAACGTGGCTCTAACTATAAGAAAATAGAGGGAAACGTCATAGTTGGCATATGCTGTTGCCCAAGCCTAAGGAAATAGAAAAATGCTTGCCAAAGGGATCCAGCCTGCAGGAAAGGATGAAGCAGCACACGACTCCTAGTTTACATCAGCTAAACTGATCTAAATGAAAAATGAAAAATGGCCATCTAAGACCAAGGTCCTGCTATCAAAGATGAAAATATAGAACGACGACTTGCTATTGTTATGTTTGTTGGGGAGAAAAAACCCACTTGGTTTCTGTCTTTATCTTCCTTTTTGAAATAGATTTCGGGGTCTTGGGGAAGAGGAAGTATTATAATCCATTTTAACAAGCATGATGCCAACCAAAATGCTGGAAAACTCCTTCTTTGCTTCTCAACAACCTCTCTCACTCTCTAGAAGAAATCTGGCTGCAGAGCTGCTAAGTACACAGTGAAAAGAGAAATAGGACAGCCTTTTCTCAGTGGAAACAAGATTCACAGACTGTGAGAAGCAAATCAGTTTTCCTCCCTGTTCACGCGTTTGCTGGTAACTGCCATTTCTCAGGTTTGGCATTTCTTTCCTTCCCAATAACCAGGGAGATTTGATACAAGATATTTATACATTGATACAAGATATTTGTACATCTATAAAGTATTGCGTATCTCTTTTTCAAGTGACTACATGTTTTTATTTATTTCTTATATCCCTATGCTTTAGCTTATACAATAACTATCTTCTTTTGCTCTGATCCATGACAAAGCCCTTGGGTTTATGAGAGGTTGCTGGAAAATAAATTAGGATCTTTGAGATGATCTTTGGAACCTTCAGCATTTGTTTATCAGGAGACAGACTCTCCCCTCCTTTCCTACTTTCAGATGAAGCCAAGGGATTGGGACAAGGGCATTTGTCTGGGGTGTAGTGACAGTGTGTCCTTCAGCAGACAGGATGGCAGGGAGTTGGAGAGCTCAGCTCATTTGCTGGAGACTACATTTTCCTGAAATCCTGTGAGTCAACATCAACCTCTCACTTCTGTCCAAGGGAAATGGAGATGCCAGTTTTATCTTCAATTTCTTACATATTATTTAGCTGACAATTTTCAACCATGTATTTATTGTTACATTTACAGTTGCTCTTGGGCTTTTACTTGCAAACTAAGACACATATTTAAAAATTACTACAAGATATTGCATTCAAGTTGTGATATGTTTGAAGTTCTTTAGCAAGATTGAGTTTCGCATCTACTGGCTTCTGTGCAAGTGAAATATAATTTGCAAGTTGATTGAATAAAGTTAACAGAAAGGGGAATGAACAATAGTCTTTTGCTGTGTTAAGCTTTTCTTCAACCCTAATATGCCATTTCAAACTGTGAGCCTCAAAGTGGAACTTCAGAGAAAACCGAGACTCAGGTGAATCACAGAGGCAAGGCATCCTGGACTTGCCACAGTGGACAGATATACTCCAGTTATTCCTTTGGGAAGGGTGCCTGTGACACACAGGCACCCCCAGAGTCACTGTACATGACCCATAAGGCCTTTTGAGATAGACTCTCTGGTTCTAAGCCTGCCCAGTGACCCGAGCCTCATCAAAGGACTCTGCTCAAGTCACCATAGCGATGAACTAAGCAAAGAAGACGGCTTCCTTCCAGAGCCTGAGAAGGAGTAAAAGAAAGATCAATAAGCAACTAGAGGGGAACTGAGCCCACACACAAAATACTGAAAATAAGACAGAATATTTGAGTGAATATGGACAGTAGAAAATGAAGTTAGTCTTTGAAGGCAGTTTGCTTACCGATGGTTTTTACTCTCACCCATGTATGTGTTTGTGATACACCCCCTTTTGCTTAAAATGTTCAAAGGAGCCTCTGCTATTTCTTTCAGAGCACTCCTAGTTCTACTGGCACTGCTACAGCTCTATGGGCTTCTGTAAATTTAACCCCTGCAACAGATATTTTTGTTTTCCCCAAATATCTCCAAAATGTATTCTTAAATCCACCTATATAAAGATGAAAGTCCTTCACATTGTCACTTCCTACTGTGTGGACTTCATTTCTGGGAATAGTGAACTTTTGTCAGACCAGCCCCTGAGAGCTATTTAAACAGTTCCTCAGAGAATGCAGTTACCTGTACACAGCACGTGTAGAACCTATAGCAAGATCTATAGACTTCCCTGGTTAGAATAGTGAGGGAAAACATGGGTTATCTGTATGCTTGGTGGGGGTTTTTTAATTGAAGAAAATATGTAAACTCAAAAAGTCATTAAGTTTTGATGTACAGGAAATATCAGGGAGCACAAAGCATTTTTGAATGCTGTGAAGATGTAGGCATCTATCAGGACTGGTTTGCGATGGTGTTGGCCCACATCTCCTGCTAATTGTTCATAGAATATTTTTTAAAAACTGTAACTAACTCACCTTTAACCTGAAGACCATGATAGCAAGATCTGAGAGAACCTGGAGTGAAACATGGGTAGGATACGTATGTATATGTAAAGGTTTAAAGTCACCTGCTTGTTCCATTTATTCAACAATTTTTTATTGAATTGTAAGCACTGTTTAGGTGCTAGACTGCAGATATGACAAGAAGTTGTTTCCCTCAGGGAGCTTGTTTCTAGTTGAGTGTCCTAAAATGTGACATAAATGCTAATCATTAGATAATAAAGGAAGCATCCTCTGATTTTAATTGTTGAAAGACACTTAGTGGAATGAAATCAAGTAGGTTTTCTCATAGCAGTTCTTCAAGGCTGTTTTTGTTTGCAAGGTTACCATAATAAAGACCACAGAATTTAGGGCTTAAACAAAAGGAATTTATTGTCTACTAGTGCTGGAAGTTAGAAGTCCAAGATCAGGATGTCAGCAGGATTGTTTCTGCTGAGACCTTCCTCTTTGGCTTAAAGATGGTTTTCTCCACACTGAGTTTTCACACAGTCTTCTCTGTGTGTCCCTGTGTCTAATCTTTTATTATAAAGGGACAAGTTATATTACTAGGACCCACCCCATGTTGCATGAACAATCTTTTTAAGACTGTTAAATCTCCAAATTCATTCACATTCTGAGATACTGGAGGTTTAGGACTTAAACATATGAAATTTATAACAGCTTTTGTGAACCTGAGTCTCAAAATTGTAAATGAAACTTAATCAGTTTTACCTTCTCTTATGCTGAGACCCTCTAGTGAAAGAACCAACCAAAATGAATGCAAACTATAGATTTTTGTCAATAGTTTATCAATATCAATATGGCTTTATCAGGTATAACATGCAACCACATTGATGTCAGGATGTCAAAAATAGGGGAACTGTGTGGAGAGGGAGAGGGATGATAGCAGAACCCTGTACTTTCAGTTCTTTTCCTCTCTAAACTGAAAACTGCCTTAGAAATAATCCAGTGTAAAAGCATTTCTTTTTCTCCACATCTGAGCCAGCACTTGTTGTTACCTATTTTTTTTTAAAATATGGGCAATTCTTACTGGTGTAAGATGGTATCTCAGTGTGGTTTTGATTTTCATTTCCCTGATTATTAGTGAGGTGTACCATTTTTTCATATGCCTATTTTCCATCTGTATTTCCTCTTTGGAGAAGTACAAGTAGAACTACCATTAGATCCAGCAATCCCACTACCCAAAGGATATAAAAACACTAATCCATAAAGATGAGTGCACATGCAGATTTATTGCAGCACTATTTACAATTGCCAAGATATAGAAAGAACCAAAATGCCCCAAAACTGATGAATGGCTGAAAAAGATGTGGTATATTTACAAAATTGGAATATTATGCATCAATCAAAGAAAACCACCTTATGTCATTTGCAGCAACATGGATGGAGCGAGAAGGAATCATGTTAGCGGAAATAAGCCAGAAAGAAAAAGAGAAATATGGAATGGTCTCACTTATAAGAGGAATTTAAGAAAAATAAACAACCAAGGAAAATATAAAACTGCCAAAAATATAGAATTGAAATATAGTGCAAAAGAGGAGGAGGAGGGAAAAAATGGGGGAGGGGGAGGATACAAAAGACTGAGATCATTCACAGGTGATAAGGTGATGGGAAACCTTGGGGTAGACAATGATGTAATATATACATATATTTACATACAGATATATAGATATAGATATGTGCAATCAATTAAAAACAGCATATCTACACACAGAAAGAGTAGTCCAATGTCTTAGTTTCAAAGCAAAAATCCTTTATAAAAATAAACTTCAAGAGACCTTAAGGACCTCTCCCCTCCATCACCTCTCACCTCTTCACTGCTTCCATTCACTCTTTTCCAGCCATGTTGGTCTTGGGTGGAGAGCATGTCAACTGTGTTTGCAGGTTGTTGCTCAGTCTGGATACTTGTTTACTTCCAGATTTTCCAAGTCTGAGTTTACATGCTATGTTCCTAGCAAAGTCATCGTGGCCACTTAAACTAAGTTCTCCCACAAGGCATGGTTCCATTCCCTGCTTGTATTTCCTTCTCCAAATTTGCCATGACTTGGTAAGTTTTACCTCTTCATCTATTCTTTCCTGTTCTGTTCTCTGGTTCTTGTTCTTACTGAGCCACGCTCGCTGACCACTTACTACCTCCTGAGCTAAGTCACCATCAAACCTGATCTACTGCAGCAGCCTCCTAACTGGTTATCAATAAGACACAAGGGAAGATGGATGGGAGTTCTTGAAGATGATCCCAACAATTTTCCCTTTCATTCCAGTTTGGATTTAATTTCATACCCAGGGTTTCCATCCCCCCACCCCTATTTTTTCTCTTGAATAGTGTGCCTGTAAACACAAGAAAAATACTGTGCACCCATCTTTCCATAAAGATCTTTGTTTAGCATTTCAGATTTAACATCTTGGAACTGTTAGGGTAACCTCCTGAGTTGATCTCAGCTGGTGTAGTTGAGAAAGGTGATCCTGAGAATAGTGAGAATTTATGAGGCAATTTAGAAAAAGATAGATTTAAAAACATTGAGTGTTCCTGGTAGATTTTGGAGCACAGGTGTACTTTCTCCTATTTGGAAAGAATTGCAAAGAAATGCTGTCCAAAACTGTACATTAGCTGATGCATGGCAATGGCTCCTCAATTACCTCCAAGTAAATGGGCTTTAATGGATGATTTGAGAGGTAGAAGAGGGGGCCAGGAGTCTTGTGCCTCATTTTCTGAAAAGAATGGCCCCTATTTCTCAAAAAAAGCAAGCACAGGTTTTTAGTGCTTTTGTTTTTTGTTTGTTTTACCTTTGTATGTGTTGTGTTTTTGTAAATAACAGGAACAAAACAAACCAATTTAAACAAGGAAGGGGGCGTTGATAACAGAGGCACAGGGGTATCTAGTGGAAATGATCAGAAATGGGAAATTGACTTCCAGAAGGTTCCCAGGAAGCTCGGGGTCTTCTAGAGCCCCCTGTTCTTCTCTACTCAGCTGCAATTTCTCTGTGAACTATCTCCATTCTCTGGGCCACAAGGTCAGCATTGGTTGTTCTTCAATTGTCTAAATATATAAAAAGTCTTGCTGCCAGGAGAGGCTATTGAGAATCTTTTGGTCACAATTCAAGTTCCTGAACAAAATAATCTTGGTGGTACAGTGTCCCTTTCTGGTCCATTATCTGTGGGCAAGGAGGAGGGGACAGAGACTTGTGGTACAAATTCACCTATATGATCTGTATTGACTGCATGTTCTGTATTATATAAAGGAGAGATGAGGGGCAGGGAAGTAAGAGTAGCCTAAGACAAAGGGAAGCTTAGGGAGTTGCACTAATATACCCAAAGGGTAAACAGAGTGCATTTACTGGTCATTTACTCCTTAGATTTTTTTTTTGAACTGCTATTGTAAATGGACAGACACAGATCCTAGACAACCTCTGCATTCTAGAAGTGAGGAATCTAGCTGGAATCAACATGTACACATATGAAAATTATCAGGAAATATATAAACAACACATTTGGGAACAAAATATTAAGCACCTACCATTTGCAAGATTCTGCAGAATGTTATGGGATAAGAATACTAATTATTAACACCATGTTCTAACTTGGTGCTAATAATTTGACCAAGTTCTAAACCAAGTGAAAAATAACATGAAGCAGAGATGAGAGTGCTGTCCATTACCAAAGGCTCAGTTACCAATGTGGCCTCAGTCTGCAGAAAAATAGTCTTCCTTTGCTAAACCCCAGACCTACACAGAGGTGGACAGAGTCACACATATAGTATGGCAGCCCAAAATTTGTTAAGCACCTACTCTTAGCCAAGCAGTACTCTAGATTTGAGGAAAAACATTGAAACAGAGAAAAATTTCTCTCCTTATGAACTGGACTTTTTTTGTGGGGCTAAATAGAACGAAAAAGAGAGTCATGTAGTGCTGTACACATCTGCATCACTTGCTAGGGCTACCATAACAAAGACCATGGACTGGCTGGCTGGTCTCAGCAACAGAACTTCATTTGCTCACAATTTTGGAGGCTGGGAGTCTGCAATATAGGTGTTGGTGAGGCTGGTTTCTTCTGAGAGTCATGGGAGAGTCAGGAAAGGTCTGTCCTTGGCTCCTAGATGATCATCTTCTCCCTGTATCCTCTTGGTCTTTCCTCTGTGTCCATGCCTCAATCAACTTTAGTAAGGACATCAGCACATTGATTAGGGTGACCTAAGGACCTCATTTTAGTTCAGTCACATCTCTATGGAACCCATCTCCAAATAAGGTTGAATTTTGCAGTACTGAGGTTAAGATTTCAACATATGGGTTTGGGGAGATAGTGAGAGGTGGAATTAGAATGAACACAATCCAACCCATAATTTCCCTATAAAGAAAAAAAATCAGGATTACAGGATTTCATTTGATGAGACACTTTTATTTTATTTATTTTTTAATACTTTTTGGAGACTATTTTACATAGAATAATCAGGGAAAGCATTTCTGAGGAAGTAAAATTTGAATAAAAGTTTTCTTTGAGTGAATAGTAAGCCCTTTGAAAGTTTGGTGTTTGAAGATATTCCTGATGAGAAGACATGAGCAAGGAGTTGGGCCTTGAAATATGTGCAATATTTCAGAAAGTAAAGAGATAGGTCTGTGGGGACTTAGGAGGTGGGTTTTGTTTGGCCGTAGTGGAAATCAAAGTCACACGAAGAATGTACGCAATGATAAGTCACACTTGAATAAAGTTAGAAATTTGCCATTTCTCAAAACAACTGGGCTGAGAGGCCTTTGAAGATTCTAGAAAATTGGGGGGAAATATGAGCATGGTCTCTTGGTAGGAAGAATCTAAACTGTCTTTAGAGTGAATGAGAATGGGGACAGGCTAGAGACCAGGAGATCATGTGGAAAGCTATTAAGAGGACCCTGGTGTGTGGTCGTAAAGACCTGCTTTAACAGCGTTGGAGAAAGGAAAAATGCAAAAGGAGATAATTTCAAAGGAAGAATCTACTGAGTCAATATCAGCATTAAATCTCTTAGTTACATGAAATAAGTCATACTCATTAAGCTCCCTGGAAATGGTAACCTAGAGGAGAGCTATGCCCATATCTATAGATCATCTGTTGCTACAATTAAAATGCAGAAAATGCAGTCAAACTTGGATTGTAAATGCTGAACAGGTCTCCATTCTCAGGGAATGGCAAGTTCTGGCTCTGTTCGTAATTGGAATTTTTTTTTGTTCTTTTGTATCTTAGGCCTATCCACACCTAGACCATTAGCTGTGGGTAAAATTGCATCCTCCTTCTCTCCCTACTATTCTAATTCTTATATTGAAGTTTAGTCCCCCTACCTTAGAATGTGACTGCATTTGATGACAAGGCCTTTAAAAGAAGTGATGAAAATAAGTCATATGGGTAGATGCCAATGTGACTGATGTCCTTATAAGAGAAGATCCCGACAATGGAAAAACTCTGTGAAGACATAGGGAGAGGACAATAAATATGAATACCAATCTATACGGCAAGTAGAGAGGTCTCAGGTGATACCAACCCTCCCCACCCTGCCCCAACACCTTGATCTCAGACTTCGAGACTCCAGAATTAGGAGAAAATGAATTTCTATTGTTTAAACGCCCTATTCATTTTTGCTTTGTTATGGCAGTTTAGCAAACTCACATTTCGTCCTATTCTAAGGGCCTCTTCTAAGTATTCCAGAGAGTTCTAGGAATCTTTCTTGACCTTTTTCTCAGGTTTTGCTCATAGTCCATGTAAAGCCTCATTGCCTCAATTAAAGTCCATCCTTCTTCCTCCCTCCTTTAGTAGCAAAAAAGGACTCTAGTCATCCTCATCATACTGCTGCATCCAATACCAGGTCACTAGTCACCTATTATTTAACATAATTAGAATTAAAATGTCTCCTATACTAACCATGTTTCAGTGCTCAGTAGCGACATGTGAGTAGTCACTGCCTTAGTGAACATCACACAGATAGAAAATTTCTCCTCCCCCCACAGAATGTTTTATTACTTAGTGCAGGTATAGAAGAAACCTTAACCCTCCCTAATGCCCCAACCTGGCTGTATCAGTTAAGGTGCACTCAAGTGTCATTCACACGAACCCAGTCTAGACAGAACAAGTTTAAAGAAATAAAAAGATCAGAAGGTGGTGGTGGGTTTTATTGAGAGACAGAAAGTGTCCCAGAGTAGTAGAGGGTAGTTGAAAGCACCAGGACAGCACCGTGGACTTCAGCAGTAGACCTCTGGGGACTTTCCTTCCATGGAGTTCCAATTTCTACATGTTTCTAGTCCATGTTTCAAAAAATCAGGAGAGAGTTCCTGCATGGTCCATGCTGAGACAGTGTCCACTCAGGCATACATGGCTGGTAAGGAGATGACAGCCTAGCCTCTGGTGCAAAATGGCCACATGATATCCACCCAGGTGTCCTCCCAGAGATCCCAGAGAACAAGATGTTAGTCACTGAGAGTGGGGTCACCCCCTCAATGAGGGTCTGCTGCTCTGGATAAAAGTATAGTATGTCCTGCGGATGCTCAGATCTGTGGGTGGGGCACAGCAGCGAAGAGGCTGATTGTCTTTACTTACTTTGACAATTATTGAGGACTTGCTTGGTGTGGATGCTCGGGGAGGTGTAAAAGGGATTACATTACATTTTGTTAAAAAACATATCGAATCCCTTTTTGTTCTAAACAAAAATGGATAATATGAGAACTGAAAGGAGACGGATTTTCACTGAACTTTAACCACCATAATAGATATTTGTATTCTTTTGCTGCTTCATCACTCTGCAAAAACATAACAACACCAATAAACAGCCCTTCCATCTAAGGCCCTCCTCTGAAGGAATGATCTCATTGACTTTAACCAGTTCTTATTGCCCATGACAGTTCCTCCTGCTTCATGATATCGTAAAGCCCACCATTGGGTGGTAGTAGAAAAACACCCTCTGATTTTCCATTTTCATGAATCATTCACTCCCAAACTTTTCCAACTCAAGCTTCTGCATTTTATTTAAGTCAGCTTATAGGTACTGCCGTCATGCCCCATACTGAGCTGAGATGTTGCAGCTAGATTCCATACAAAGACTGCTAATCTCTTTAAAATCTGTCATCTGCCATAAAGAGGTCACTTTGTTTCAGAGAACTCTGTTGAGATTGAACTCTCCTGCTTGATATTAAAATGTTACACAGATGTATTCATTGCATTTGAAGTTGAAAAATTAAATTAGTAATAATTCCAAAATAAATAATCAGGAAACAAAGGGAGGGATGTGTTGAATGGATGAGAGTAGAAATGAAAATGGTCAACAAAACAGTGAAGGTTTTAATTTGGAGTTGCCCCACTTGTGCTCTCCATTCCTAGCACATTCATCAGGGTCCTTATGAAGGACTATGAAGGCTCTGAAGGACCGTGGCTGATCATGCCCTCAGGATGAGGACTAAGGATAACAGTGGATTTCGAGTCCAACAAAGGAAATGGCAGACACCTGTTATGGCGAATCTTTGTTTTTTCTCTCATCCCCCCACAATGCTTATTTCCAACTACACTGATGCTGGTGTAATTGTCCTTTCTGAGGGATTCTAACTTTTTAGCTGTGCTCACATTACTTTCTAATTTTTTATGACTGTGACAAAATGCTAATGCTAAACTCCAGTGTTCTGCCATATTGGGAACTTGAGCTACTCTAAGAAAGCTGGTGGGTGGAGCCTTCAAAGAATGAAATTCAATCAAGTCATTTTTCTCCCCTTCAGATTCTCCTTCCCTACTTTAAACCACCAGTATTTATTCTTGCATTTTTATCTCCCTGACTCCATTCCTGTTTGTGTCATAAGAGTCTTTATTTCCCCCTTTTGTATTATGGATGTTTAGTGCTTTGTCAGAGCAATGCACTTTCTAGCTGTTGCTGCTGGGAGTGGTACCTTTTGAGTGACTTCTGGTCCTGAGTATTAATACAGCCACCACTGGGAGAGCATTACCATCCATGGAACCCATTTCAAGTTCATTTACATTGCACAATGCAGATTTCTATATCTGTGTGTAGATGTAAGATGAACTGAAAAATAATTAAAATTCATACCATACTGCATGCTCAAAAATCTTCTGAAAATTCATTGGCCCTCTCAGGAATACTGAGATACTTGTACCTTGCATACACTTATTTGTATTTTAGAGATTATAAGTATCCAATGACTTGCCACAGGCAAACTTAAAAGTTATTAGAGTCTTAATTGTAAGTCACCAATGTTATTTGCAATTAATGTGAAGGGAGAAAAATGATTGGTATTTGCAGTGAGGCTTTGCAAGAGTTAGCCACTCCCAGGGGTGCAGATAGTTGCTAATTTTTTATATGAGTAGTTCCTAGTATCTACGAATACATTATCAAATTATCAAATGTATATGCAATCATTCTGTATTTCAAAATTGGAGATTTAGGTGTGATTCAGTGCCTATCTGTTTAAGGTTGTGTTTTTATAATATAAGTAGTAACACATATCTGTGGTTAGTCACAGGTCAAAATATTGTAGGCAGGACTTGGTAACAAATCTGCCAAATGGTTTAACTTTTTTTCTCTGTAGCTAGTCACATTTGACTGATCTTTTCAAATTATATACAAAAAGAAACAGAAATGTGGAATTTATTTGCATTTGTTTTCCCAGAGCTTCATCACTCCAGTGATAGCATTTAGTATACTTTTGATTTTTATTTAAAAATGAGTTGTCACCTCTTCTGTTTTTAACTCTACTCTGTTTTGTATCCCATGCATTCTGATCTTGCTAATTGTGTGTTTCCTGGGAGTAGTTTTCACCTTATAGTCAATGCATCAATTTTCTTTGAATGAATTTTAAGATGTGCTAGGTTTGGTAAGCTGGATTAGAGTTGTGCTGCTTTAGTTCCTCACTGGGGAACAGTTCTTCATTTCGTGCAAAGCTGCCTTTGACTCTTATCCGTGATACTGTTTTCCACCCTTCGATACATTTTTCTTAAAATTCCCTGACAGGGGGAAAAAAATTTCTCTTTCTCCTGGAAAATGGATATGTTTCTTTTCATAAATCATGTGATAAAGGTAACTTAGGGTGTTTCCCTTTTTGCCATAGTTATTGAAAACACAGAAGTATTTTTTTCTATATGGCAACTACCATCTTTGATGTAATACTTCTGATACAATTCTTTCTCTTTGTCCCCAGCCTTCCTTTTGATCACAAAGCTCAAGTCCTTTTATTTCTTTATTAAAGGAACTATTTTATATGTCTTTTATTTTTCTTATCAGAAACTTAAAGCACTTCTTTAAAAATAGGTGAAGTTTTAAAGAAATAATGTGATTTTTGTGGAGTTTAGAAGAAATACAGTATCTCCATTTCTTGAATGCAAGCAGGATATAGGCAGAATGCTTTAGAGATGAGCACAGATCTTAAAAAATTAGGGAAAGAACTTCACTGGAGATCCTGGGACTAGAGTTTAGGCAGTTCTTGTGACCATCTTCTCTGTGGAATTCAGTTTCCCTTCAGTTATCACTGGGCAACTTCTGCTTCCCACGATACACACAGGATGAGGCATTTGGAATATACAATGGTTAAACAAATCCAGTGGATTAATTAGAACTAAGGATTAATTAGAACTGTCCCTAAATACTGATGAGTCTGTAAGAATCCCTTCCTGCACAGTAAACAATAGTAGGTCTGCTATCTCAGGCCTAAAACATCTCTAACTTTAACTTGCATACAGGGTATTTCTGAGTTCCAGTCTTCACTTCTTTTATAAGGACTCGATGATAATCTAGTTCTTAATCTTAACATTTTTAGCACTTGAATGAGTTTACTGTTCCTGGAAATACCTGATTTATAATCCAGGTTCATTCACTATATCCATATTTCTTAAATTTAAAAAGTTCTAAGGAAAATGTTGCTGCTTATTCCCAGCTTAACAATCCACATCAATAAACTAGTATTTATACCCTGGTAAACATGCCTTTAGCACCTGTAGGTGGAAGTGGGGATCAGGTGGGAGGCCTAAGATGAAGGATCTGATGTTTCTCTCAATAACAGCAGAGAAGACAGGGGCTTGTAACAAAGCAGAATGAGGTCAGTGCTGTAAGAGGAGTGAAGCACTAGGTTTAGGAAGCAAGGAACAGCAAGAAGCAGTGGGAGGGAGAGGAGAGGGGCGTGCAAAGGTAGCAGGGAGCCATGAGGAGGAATCAGGGGTGGTTTAAGAGTGGGACCTTGAAGGAAGGGTAAGTATGGAAGAAGAGAGGTAAGGAAGGAGGCAAAGTGAGAACCCGCTGGTGTAAATTGGGGCACTCGAACAGTCATTTTGGGTGTGATTAACCGATGCTTGGAAAATGGACCTGGAGAGGGTGCTGGTTATGCAAATCCCAGCTGGGAGTTTAAAGAGAACTTGTAGCTGTTTATGAATCCTTGGCATTTTCTGGTTTAATACCTAGACTGTCTGACCACATGGACAATCAGGAAGTGGTTGTTTCTGGGTCAAGTGACAAACTCTGAGCAGGTGCTGAAGGAAGAGGATAACAAATGCCCTGTGAACTGGCTGGGAGGCGGAGAGCCTGAGAAAGGAGGAAATGGACAGCTAAGCGCTCTTCTTGCATGTTTTACATTAAATTAAATTGAATTAAATTGAATGCATTAATGAGAAGATAATAGAAGTAACTTATCCAGAGAATTTCATTCTAACCAGTGCAGTGAAACACTAGATAAAACATTAGATTAGGGCCTTCTGAACTTGTTCTGAATTTCTGAAGGAAAAGTTAATTATGTAGTTCAGACCTAACGCATGATTTTCTCTGAAAATCATACTTCCTTTACAATTCCTTTTCCTTAAAGCCTATTTTTTTCCTCTTTTCTATTCAAAGTCTTTTGAAAAAGGACCATGTGGATCCCAAACTCAGCCTAGGGGAAATGGGCAGGAGGGCCACTCAGGGGTCTTTTAATGGGAGAACAAATGTTCATATCTACTAGGGTATGGTTATCATATTCGAGGTTTTTGACAAAGAGAATCCATTACAGCTCATCCATATCTGGCTCTCATTAGCTGACTAATGAGACCTTCTTCCCACCCACAAAAACAAAATCTTAAAAAGTAAATGGAAAAGAAATTATAAACACGTGTGTGTGCATACATGTGCATCCATGTGTGTGTGTTCCACTCATGAAAATACACACACAAGGTATATAATGGGGGATATACACACCTCCATATAATTGCATGATGACAGCTATTGAATAATAGCTATGTTCAGGTAATCCTCTAATTCGGTAAATAGTGTTAAACTTGCTTTCATTATAGCAGCCTTGGGTAATGAAATGAACAGTTTTGCCTCTGTTCCTACCCCTGTGAAGTTGCTAGCTTACTGCATGGTCAAAATGATACAGCAGCAGGTAATAAAAGGCTAAAATTCAGAGGGATTAGCATATGTAGAGAAATCTTTTTTTTTGCTGGCTACTATGAGAAGGGTTCAAGTGAGTCCATAGACCCCTTGTGAATATTACCAAATAGAAGGACTACCACTGACATCTTGAACTGCACAGGAAAAAGAAAAGCACAAGACCCCTTTTAAGTAGGATGAACTTTAGTGGATTTTTCTGCTTTCCAAAGCCAAAGTCATTAACTACATATTTGAATTGTTACAATCAATTTTCAATGAGATACTCTGTCACATACGACTGCTTATATTGAAACCTTAACTACCCTCAATAGGTTAATTATTTTTCCCTCCAATTTATCACAAATCTAAACTATTTTCACAATTTGTTTTTAGAATTGTGGTTTTATAAATAGTTGGCCTATTCCCCATAGATTGCCTGCATTAGGGAAAAGCTGATATGTCTATTTGCATATAAATTCTCAAGGGACACAGTATTTAGTCATAGGACATGCTGTTCCTATTTGAAGGTGAATTGTTCTGGGGTTCCATTCACACTACAGTGGGGTTGAGTGCACCTTCTCTTGGTGTTCACATCCCCTCCTGTTAATTACTCTTAAACTAGATTCTAGAATATCAGCTGCTCTTGGCAGGATCTGATGACTCTCTGTAACCTCTTCACAGAATGCAAGATAAGATACTTTAGATCTTTAAAGCAAAACAAAACTTTTAGTAGAACCAATCTACCACGATTCGTACCACTACCCAGTGGGTCATCTGCTGCACAGTTTCTCAGCTGTGTTCTTGGGCTATCTCTTCTGCTTAAAAGTTCCCCAGAACAAAAGACAGCTGCTTTTAGTTTCTTGCATTCACCCATCTAATTTGTATGACTGAGTTCTCATACTTGCTAACCTTCTGAGATCTCATTGGCGACTTCTAGTTCAGAATACTTTGATGTTAAAATAGCATCCTAGGGACTGAACATTCCAACCCTGGCAGATATAAAATACCAAGCCCATAGGAGACCTCGATGGATGGCTATAGCAAGAATTGAAGACCAATTTGAACTCATACATTGTAGCTGAGTCTTATGTAATATGCTAATTATCATCTCCATCTGGCTATTCAATCATTTCTGACAGCATATCTGCCAAACTCTAGCTTTCCAACTCTCAGTCTCCTATGGAGAGTTTTGTGGGGGAAAATTCCCTACTGAATCTGGTCTTAACTTAGGTCTCCTTCAGACTGACTGTACAAAGTAACCCTCCCTGGCATGTTCGCTTTGTTGAGAAGCCTCTTCCACAGACGTCCTCAGAACAACCTCAGTGATTCTTTGATACACGTGCAACTTGTTGACTTTAGGGAATTTCCAGAAGACAAAGAGCACTTTCTACTAGATTCTTAATCTGAAAACTTAGTCTGTCCGTGAATTCATGTGAAACCTTTTCTCACTTTGGATGAAGGTGAAGTAAGCCTTGTGTAGAGTTGAATAATCACAAGCAAATCTCCAGGGGATGTATGTGTTGTAGTGTTGTCCAAGTGTTTGATACTTCCTATCCATTTGGTGTGATTTGAGTTAAGCTTGACCCTTTCATTTTAGTTTCCTTAATAAAATCTGTGTTCTTCCATCCAATTAATAAACATACATGACTCAGTCATCCTAGAATATATAAAGCATCCAATTCACAAACACATATACTACTATAACATAGTAAGATATAAGTTGACACTTGTTAGGGTCTAATTATGAGCTGGATATCACTGTATGCTTTAACTCACTTAGTCTTTTGAATAACTCTGCAGGTTAGGTATTAGTGTAGTTTCCATTTCATCAAAAGGAAGCTAAGCTCAGGACACTAAGTAACTTTCATAGCTACTAAATAAGGTTGCTAGAATTCAAATTATGACCCAACTGATTCCAAAGTATCTTCCCTACATAATTCCAAGCAGACCCTTTCTGACTGGAAATCTACAGTTTTTCATTCAGAGCACCATATTTCCTGAAAGGCATTTTGGAGATCCAGAAATCGAAGCTGAATAACTGGCCCACTCCCATCTAAAACATTTTAATATCTATTTCTCTAGATAGTCCTGAGTTTTGTTAATTCGTTTCCCCCCTCTTATAAGAAGAGCTATTTCTGTTTAAGTGCTGCTAGGTTTGGAAATCATTCTCATGACTAAATATTTGTTTGCCTAGTAAGAGCCCAGGGTAGGACTATGCTGTCAGTGGGTGCTCAATAAAGATTAATGGATGGCCATGCACGTCTGTGTGGGAGCTGTGTGCAGAGGATCTGCTCAATTCTCCAAAAGAGACGGAAGTACTGTGGGGAAGGTGAAAATCACAGAATTGCTGCCCAGTACAGATCATGGGTTTCCTGAGTTTTACTTTATCATCTGAAAGGTCTCAAAGGTCCAGGTACAGAAGGCATGGGAATATGGAGCTGGGTGTTTTTCTTAAGAAGTGATTCAGAAGTGCTGTGAAAATTAGATTTCAAGGCCTACTTCCAAAATTAATATCAAGTATAAGAGCAAACTTGGTTCTCTGATGAAGACTGAAGAAAATAAAATATTTCTTAATTGACACATTTTCTATTATTATATACATATAAAGATGATGAGTAATATGCCATATCAGATGGCTTATTCAAACTGTCAGAATAAAAGCTGAAGTGTGAGTAACTTTCCAGAGACTCTTCTGAGAAATTCAAGCAGTGGAAACTGGTAATAACCAGTCCTAAGTTTCTACTACACAGTCATCCCTGAAAATAACTGGGGAAACAAAAGTTTCCCTCGGAATACCTGGTGGGACATTTCTAGAGAAAAAGTTTCAAGGGAGAACAATAATGTAAATTTATGCAAAAAACAATTTGCTCATGTTTTGTGGACTCCATAGGAAGGCTGGGAATCTGGGAGTTGGTACTTTCACTATGAATGATGAAAATTGAGCACCTTTCTAAATTTAAGTGGAACTTTAAAATATTAGTGCCCTCACTTGCAAAAGCAAACTCTTCCTTAGCATTGGGGAACACGAAGGAAGAATGACCTCAATTACTAGTGCTAGCACTTAGCACTTGACTTGGGAAGCTGTATGGATGCTATGGGGTAGACGGAGGGCACTGGCAATCTCACGATGGCCCATGAATCTACTCTCAACTCCAGACCTCAGTACCATCATCTACGAAGTGAACAGGCAAACTGGCTCTCTGGGGTCTACTCCAGCTCTAATATTTCTTGTAATTCTTGATGGATTCCTCACATACATACACAATTCTTGAGGTTTTTTGATGAGACTGTACTTACACAATTCTACCTTTTAAAAATTCCCCTTTTATCCTTCACTGATTTCTCCTCAGCCATAAGCGATCTTATGAATTTCAATAATTTGGTGCAATGGAAAACAGCTTCTTTCAATCAGACAGTAACTTCCATTGCTGACACCGCACTTCACCATGTTGTTCCCCGGAAGGAAAGTGATGCTAGAAGGTATGTTAGGAAAATAGCTATTGTGGCCAGGAAGGAACTTAACTATGTGTTAGAAGCTTAATAATATGAAAATAAGGTAGCTCATTCAAACAAAGCAATTCTGAAATATAGGTACACTGATGCCTAAAACATAGGCACACATTGATAAAGCCAGCACCCTCCAGTAAAAGTGGGAGGGTGGCTGTCCAGTAGGAGGGCAGTGAGTGGCTCACTCAGCAGTCCTGCTGGGAGAAAATGTGGAGGTCTGGGTAGGCTGAGCCTGGCAGCCAAGGCCTGGTGTTGATTCTCCAAGACCTGAAGGAGCTCCTGACATTTCTCTTAAAAGAATCAATGAATCTTTGTTTCCGTCTGCCTGCTCATTTGACCTTATTTTGTTCTGAAACACAGAAGGAGGAAAGAAAGGACTAAACTGGTCGGGTAGGGTGGGGTGGGGTGAGGGGCAAGCCAAAGGAGCAGAGAGAGATCCGAGCTACCGGAGCCCACAGGCGAGATCACAGGCTGCTAATTGCCACCCGGCATGTTATTGTTCGCTTGCTGTAGTCTTATTTGTCCCTGCTGCTCATTTCAGATTCTTGCCCCGATGTAATAAGTCACCATCTTCCCAGCCATCATCCCTGTATTGACAAGCAAATGTCACCCATGTTTGATTGACATCCCTTGCTCCTGAATACAAAAGTATGATTTACGAATCAATCCTACTTGTTTATTTAAAGCTGGTCTAGTGTGTTTTATTATTTGCTGGTGGGATAACTTGCATAATACCTACTCTGGGGGCTTTCCAATAATACTAGCAATCCAGACTATTCTTCCTCCTGCTCTCCCACTGCAAATGGTGGATCTTATTTCTCATTTCCCGTCCATCGCTCCCTCTCCCAATACACATGCAGGTAATGTGCTCAAGAGTTTATATGACTCTTTCCATATCTTAGGGAAGATCTTGCCCTGCACTTTTGTAAGCAGCACCTGCTTTATCTTAAGACTTTCCAAGGCATTTTGACAAGTGGTTATTTCTTAGGCATGTAGCACCTTGAAGTAAATGCAACTTCAAGTCCAGTGGCAGTACCTCCTGAAAGGTTGCTAGAATTGTAAACCTGTAAGTAGAGTGCATCTGCACACACTCACCGTTTGCAGCATTTGTAAAAATGACCAACCCTCTCCCTTATACAATGGACATGTTCATTTAAAATCGTTGAGAAATGTCCTTTGGCTTTTCAACACACTTCACTATTATCTTATTTCATTTTAGAAGACTGGTGAGGAAAACCTTAAGGTTAGAGAAAAAAAAATCACATCTGCCATCTGGAAAATTCTAAAGGGCCCTTTTTATGTTAAAAGTGGCATTTTGGAAAAACACCTGAAGCACCGATTGTGGGTGATCAGGTAAAGAAATATTGTCAAGCAAGCCACCCTACCTTGCTTTCAACCTTTACCTCCCCCCCTCCAAGTAGAACTGCAGGCGGTGGGGACCTAGGGAGCTCAGGTGTAACCCTTGAGTCCCGAAGGTTATGGCACATCTGCCTCCCTACCCCCAGGTATGTCCAGTGAGAGGGCTGCCATCGCCTGGGTTCAGCAAGGGAGTATTCAGGCTCTCACTGTTCATCCATGTGCAGAGAGGGGGAAAAAAAAGAGAGGCCGAAAAAAAAAAATCCCACATTGTCAGAGTAATGCCAAACTCTCTCTGAGTGGGATGAGCAGAGCAGATGCTGCAATGAGATGCCAAAGCGGCTCCCCTTCCTCTGTGCCTTGGGTGCCTATAAATTGCTCCGGCGCGCGCGTTTGTCAGCCTCCTCTTCTCCTGGCAGGTGGTACCCGGGCAGAATTCTGCCTTCAGTCGCTCCCTCGCTCCGCTCGCGGCCGCCAGGCGCTCGCCGCCGCTCGCTAGTTCCTCGGCTCCGGTCCTGAGCCTCGCCGAGCCGACCGTGCCCGCAGCCGCCGCTCCGCGCACCCGGGTGCGGCTGGCCGGACGCAGCTCGCTCGCCCAGCCCGGCGCTCTGGGGGTGGGGGGGCGCCTACTCTTAAGAGTTGCGGTGGTTACAAAGGCGAGCGGGGGAAGCGGCGCGAGAAGGACGAACCCGGCGGGCGGCAAGAGAGAAGGAGGCAGGAAAAGGCAACTTGGGACGGAAAGTTGCTGAGAACTGGCGCCGTCGGCGGAAACGGCGAAGTCGATCGCTGGCAGCGGCGGCATAAAAGTGTGAGCGGCCCCGGCGGGCGCGAGAGGCGGCGGCTGGCTGCGCCCTCCGGGTGGCGGCGCCGGCGCCCGCGGCAGCCACAGGTGCGAAGGGGCTCGCGGGCGGCGAGAGGGCGCCCCGCGCACCCCTCCCCCGGCCGCCACCCCCCCACCCCCACCGGCGCGGGACTTCAGCTCAAGTCACTCGGCGTCCGAGTTCCCTCCCCAGCCGCAGCCGCCGCGGGGGGAGCAGGAGCAGGCCAGGAGCGGTCGGCGCGCCCGCCCAGGGGAGTTGGGGCTCGCAGGGGGTTGTTTTCGGCTCTGAGGAGGTCCCCGCCCAACCTTCAAAATTTTGTCCAAAAGCAGACAAGAGGATCGGCCCGCGCTGAGCCGGCTCGTGGGCAGCAGGAGGCGCCTGATCGCCGCCGGGGCGCTGGGGGTGGTGATGGTGCTGCTGCTGGTCATCCTCATCCCGGTGCTGGTGAGCTCGGCCGGCACGTCGGCGCACTACGAGATGCTGGGGACCTGCCGCATGGTCTGCGACCCCTACGGGGGCACCAAGGCTCCCAGCACGGCCGCCACCCCCGACCGCGGCCTCATGCAGTCCCTGCCCACCTTCATCCAGGGCCCCAAAGGCGAGGCCGGCAGGCCCGGGAAGGCGGGCCCGCGAGGGCCCCCCGGGGAGCCCGGACCGCCGGGCCCCGTGGGCCCCCCGGGTGAGAAGGGTGAGCCCGGCCGCCAAGGCCTGCCGGGCCCGCCCGGGGCGCCCGGCCTGAACGCGGCCGGGGCCATCAGCGCGGCCACCTACAGCACGGTGCCCAAGATCGCCTTCTACGCCGGCCTCAAGCGGCAGCACGAGGGCTACGAGGTGCTCAAGTTCGACGACGTGGTGACCAACCTGGGTAACCACTACGATCCCACCACGGGCAAGTTCACCTGCTCCATCCCGGGCATCTACTTTTTCACCTACCACGTCCTGATGCGCGGAGGGGATGGCACCAGCATGTGGGCTGATCTCTGCAAAAACAACCAGGTGAGTGCGGGCGGGCCGCGGGGAGGGCGGGCTGGAAGCGCGGGACGGTGCGGGCTTAGAGGGAGGAGACCCTGGAGAAGGGGGTGGGAGCCCGGCCGAGGGAGTGAAGGCTGTGGGGCCCCTGGGAGCCAGGCCAGGGGCGTGGGATGCTGTTCCTCCCAGAGGAGACGGTCCATAAGCCACAGAGGGCGTCGGGAGGCCCAGAGAGGGGCGGTCCCCGAGCCTGGGACCTACAGCGGATGCTTGCGGGTGTGGACACGACCCGCGTGGGAGGGAAAGTCCCAGCTCCAGCCCCGCGCTGGAGCGTCCCGGAGCAGAGAGTGGCCCGAACTGGCGAGTCCTCACTAGTTTAGGGTTTTGCCTGGAATGGGAAGGCGGAGGGAGCCCGACCGTGGGCAGGCAAGGGTGACAAATCCGCGAGTGAAGGGGGACCCGGGGGAGAGAAATGGGACGGAGGGAGCTGGTCCAGGTTGGGAGCGTCCAGAACCAACGCGGGACCCTGGGCCGGAGGTCACGAGACCCTTGAGAGGTCTCCGGCCGGGAAAATCAAGTAGAGCCAAAAGCAAGAGGCTGGCTCGGGTCTAGTTTTCAGCTAAAGGAGAAGGGGAGCCGTAGCGAGTGCTGAAAGCAAAAGGAAAAGTTGCGATTCTTGGGTTTGCACCGTAAAACAGCGCTCAAGACAAAATCCCAACTCCACGCGGGCGGGTGGCTGGGAGCACAGGCGGCCCGTCCCGGGACGTGGCCTCGCCGCCAGCGAGCCCCAGGGCGCCGGCGTCAGGGTCTTTCCGCACGAGCCTTCTCTGGCGCGCTGGCGGCGGCGGCGGCCTCTGCCGTGGCTGGTCTTAGCCTTAGCCCCTGGCCTTGAGCACTGGCTCTGATGAGTTGCCTGGGGCTGCCACAAGGGCCGCGGGGCTGGGGTTTCTGCTGGGGCCAGTTTACTCTTTGCTTAAGAAATCCGCCTTAATTGCAAAACTGCTGTATCTGATCTCTGATTCAAAGGGGTAGAGTAGTCTTTGTAACTGCCCGAAAGTGTAAGTGGACGTTCTGCGTGTCCTGCATGGACAGCCCCTGGGCAAAGCCTCGGAGCCGGCAGCCTGCAGCCCGGGCTGATTTCTTGGACTTCAACTTTGCCTGGGGGCGGCGGCGGCGGGAATGGACCGTTCCCCAGCGGGCAGCTTTAACTGGGGCTGTTGGGCTTCCGGTCACCAGTCTCTTGAAATCAGACCCTCTGAGCTATAACCCAGGTTTCTATTAAGCACCATTAAGGTAGGATTTCTGCCGAAGACCTAATTTAATGCCAGAATACTGTGTCAAAAGTGAAATCAAAATTTCCCAAATACATAAGAAAAGGGACCAAAACAAAACAAACCCCAGGTCTCCCCCTTCCTATCACTGGCCTTTTCCAAAGGAATTTAGAAATCAACAGCGGTGAGGGACCCTCAGGACACACATTGAACAAAAAGGGGGAAATGGCCACCAGGAGGCACTGACAGGGTTGTTTATTACAGTGATTATGTACGAAAATAATATTAAGCTAAATAAAAAATTTTCACAGAGCAGTGTGATAGTTATAGGTAAACGGTTAAAAAGGACATGACTCACTGTACCAAAATAGAGCTATTGTGTCATCCTTGCAAAAAGGTTTATGAACAGCCCCCTATCAGGCAGTTTGATGAGGCACCTATTTATTTACAAATTGGCTCTCTGACTCAAAGGTTAGGTCTGGAAAATACTATGGGGCAAAGAGATTATTTTTAGACGTATTAATAAAAATGGAGTAAGATTCAAGTTTTATCAGCAGATGTGTAAAAAGAAAATGCTCCTATTCTTAAATATCTGGAAATTGCAATGCATGAAAGACAAAGAGGAAGACATTTAAATTTGTTTATATGTTGCTACTGAGATTGTTGAGTTCAGATGTGTGACACTGATCCCAAGAAGACTATTCCAGATACGTTGTTTTGTATGCATTTTGTTTTCAAAAATTGTTTCATTGTTTAGCGTGTACAGTGCTTCTTTGTATCATCCTAACATGTACATTCTGTGAAGGATCAGGAGGAAAAATAAGGCAAAAGAGCTGACCTTATACTGACCTTATGTTTGGCATTGACATTATCAAGTTGCCACTTCTGCAAGAGATGTGCAACAGTAATTCAGAAAAAAAATAATGAATAGTAGCAAATAATGGAGTTTTGAGTTAAGCCCGGCCTGTTTGGGAAAGTGATTGTCACAATATTGCTACTAGGGAATTTTTATCTATAGAACTATTTTTTTTGCAAAGGCTGGTCTGCAGGTAGTTGTCAATGCTAAATCTGAAATCTTAAAATTAGTGTTAAGTAAATACCTTACCCATGATGTTCAGTTTTGCTGTAATGGGATCACTTCCTGGAGTGGGTTCCTACTTTGACCTGACCTAATTTGTTTTCATAAAAGAGAAACTCAGAGACCCACATCAGTGTAATGTTTTATGGATTAAGTGGATTTCGAGAAGCCCAAAAATTAAACTAAAAATGCAGTTCACTCTAGGATAGAGAAATCTCTCTGGACCATCACCATATGAGAACCTTTTTATTTATGCTTTGTGTGGAATTCAGGCTCACAGATGGGAACATCAAAGGCCAGTAAATTAACCTGATGTGCCACTTAACCTTTTGTTTATGATTCCGCAGAAGTACAATGAAAATGAAATTATGAGAACATCAGTAGCAATTAATTAAATTAGCAAATGTTGCCATCAATATTGTCTCTAATGATAAATCCTCACAGTAAGTTAATGCTTAAATTATTCAACCCATTGCATTCTCACAAACATACCTTTAAAAGGACCAAATTTCTCATATTCCACATGAAACCTTTAACCTAAATTTAAGCTTACTGTTTGTAGAAAGCCCATGACAGTGCATATTAAAAGTAAAAAGTTGGCCAGAAATAGCTTTATGTAGAAATGGGAAATATTTTTAATATGCTTGTATACTTTTAGGAGAAAACCTGAATAAACATTGCTGCTGGATGCAATCAGAGAGCCACTGTAATAAAAACCAAAACTGGCTCAAGATTTGAACTATAAGATAATAAAAGATATATTTTTTACTCTCAGACTATTTAGTTATGGCACTCGTAGACTTGAAATATCAAGGATTTGCATGTTGCTATTCATTTATTAGCGAGATTAATGAAGTGTCAGAATAATTATCTTTTTAGGGGCTATGAAACATGCAGTAAAGATCAAGCGGAATGTAAATAGTTAACTTATAATGTGAGAAGATATTAGAGTACATTTAGGTAGAAATGAGTATATCGGGCTGAGGAAAGGATGCATCTTATTCTGAGAGAAAATGCTGAAATCAGTGCACATTTGGGAACCTGAAAATAGCTTCCAGGGTGGATGCATTACCTACCTCAATACTTTGATGGCTTAAAGGAAGAATAGTTAGAAGTCACTGAACTGGATAGTAGAGTCTGAAATTTCAAGTCCTTTTATACCTTTAGAGTACAATCCAGTGAGCAGGCACACTAAAATCATGCAAAGTCCAGTGGAATATGGCAGTTATCTAATTGGAAAGGTCTTATGGCACAGAATAGGTTAAAATCTTAGAGAATCTCTTTCATTAAAAAGCAATCACACTGGCTTTATCCAACAAAGGAAGTGAAACCTGTAAGGGTAACCTTCCAGTCTGTGGGCTCACACTTATGCATTTGCAGGTATTTGTGTTTACACCTACTGAATAAAAATAACATTTACATGTGATTTTTGATATAACCTATAGAATAAAAATTACATTATATGTAAAATTAGTGTCTCTAAGCCAAGTGACTTTAATTAGTCCTGATAGCCAAATGCCTTCACAGAGAAAATAATATTAAAGCACAATACCCATAGAACATATACTAAATACTCATGGCACTAAGTGAAATGTGCCTGCTAAATAACAATAGCTGAGAATAGTGTGGGTTGATAATTCATTAATATATTACTTATATGGTTAATTACTATTTTTATGTTAATTTTTCTTACTCATTAAAAATCCACACATTAAAAAAACAGGATTTTTAGCTCTATCCTCCTGGTAGAATTATTTTCTCTGGGAATCAATGTCTATGTGAAGTTAAGAAATCAAAACATTCAACTCTTACAAAGTTATGATTAATTCTTAGGAAGTATTATGACTTTCAATTGTATAAGTACTTATTGGTCAAAACAGATCGCCTCACTAAATTGGTGTACACTTTTGAATCAGTGCTTCTGAGTATAATTGCATGGTATATTGCTTTCATTATATTAGTGTCAGTTAGCACAGTGTTAAGCAATTCTAAATCCCTTAAGCCCTTTTCTCTCTTTGCTACATGATATCCAGAAAGAAATTTTAAAAATACTGCTCAAATTACTTTGCTAGTTCAGCAGTGTCAAAGAACCTTCTCCTTTAAAAAAAAAAATTCAGCATTAATGTGAGAATGTACCACATGAAAATTTAATTTGAAAACCTATCATTTAGGTTTTGAAAGAAATGCATGAAAACTCTTGACTTATGTTTCATTTCTCTCATTTTGCCAAGTGATAAAATCCAGCATATTGTACCCCAAGTCATACATTATTACATACTGCAGGTTTACAAAACCACTAAATCACTTGCTATGTTATTCAGGGAAATATCATTAAAGTGGAATAGAAACAGCCACAAAGTAGGAGATGTTTTACTGAAATAAATCAAATACAAGCCTGCCTATTGAAAGATTTTCCAAGGCAAAGTCAAAATACATCTAAATGAAAAGAAGCCTAATTTGAGTTGAGGATATGACAGAATGTCCAGATTACCTCCTCTGATAGGCAATTTGACTCTTTGCAAATGTCTGTCAACTCACTAATGAGATGACAGGCTCAACATGAGTGGATTATAGTCAACCTCTATGCTCAAAACAAACCACACATTAAAGTCACCTACATATGAGAGGATATTTAATGAAATCATTCAAAAATTCTAGAAATGTTAAAGACCTTCAGTTGTAGAAATTTCAGTTTTTCCTCTATCTTTTAGGTATGTTAAAATGAAGTAATTAAGTGCAGGCATCACAATTAAGTAATATGAAGGCATGAACAGAAAAAAAAAAAACTCAGAAAACTTGTATTATATAACCAAAACGATATATGTGAGTGTATGTATAATGTTCCTAGAAAGGTGGCTGTACTTGAACTATATTTTGAAAACCCCAAATCGAAAGGCATTTTCCCCTTTTTTTCTTGGTATGTAATAGAGTTCTTAGTATAGAGTGTGGTATTTTTCAGTTTTTGTTTGTAGATTGCATTTATAATCATCTTGTGGCTGACTGATGTTTGGATTAAAATTCTGGATTCCAAAACAGGTTATAACGTTACTCTTGGACTTCAATTAGGATATATTAAAAGGAAAAAATAACCAAAAAACTGTTATTTCCATTTCAAGAAGTGATTGGGCATTGATATTGAAGGAATCAGAAAAGGTACGGATGCAGGAAGGGCATAGATTGGCACGCATTCTTTACAACATACTGTCAGAAAGACTCCTGGAGTGTCCCTCACTAAAGCATTATTCTCTCCTCTCTCCATGATGGCTGGAAACTGTTGCAAAGATTGCCTCCTAAAGCTCCTAAGCCACGTGGACTTTGCCTGTGCTAAATTTGGTGCTATAGCAGCAAGTCTACTCATGGTGTTGTGGGAATGGCAAGAAAGAGAACTTGAGGTTGTCTTTCACGAAATTTAATCCTGTCTGTTTCACGTAGGTGCGCGCAAGTGCAATTGCCCAGGATGCAGATCAGAATTACGACTACGCCAGTAACAGCGTGGTTCTTCACTTGGAGCCTGGAGACGAAGTCTATATCAAATTAGATGGCGGCAAAGCCCACGGAGGAAACAACAACAAATACAGCACATTCTCTGGATTTATTATTTATGCTGACTGAGAATGCAGAAACTCAGCTTCCTAAGATCTGAGTTTGGACTCTGGATTCGTGTGGCTAACGTCAGTGAATCAAGGATCCCGGGGGATGCCAGTTGTGAGGCACCTCAGTTTTGTGTATATGTGGGGAAATCAAATGCTACCTGACTCACATCTGTATACTCAGAAACATTATGTAAAAAATATTAAAAGCAAGATAAGCAGATGTGTGATCCTCTACCACCAAAGCAAATACTCCTTATTGTTAGTGTCCATGTGAATGAAGTCCTATATAGATCACAAATTTTTATAGAAAAATCTAAGACACTGAATTATTTCTTCAATATATATGATACTTTGGTGTACTGTGATCTTGCTGCTTTTATCCATATGTCAGCTTTGGTTCTTGTGAGTTTACCTGCTTATTATGATACTTGGAGTCCATTCATAGTTTGGGGAAGAATGATTTTACCCAGCAGGAGAAGGTCTAATTGAAATAATGCTGCTTGTCCCCAAAGAAATTGTTTGCCTTGTACTCTTGTTAACTTTAAAGATAGATCTGGGAATGATTCAACTTCAAGCCTTAACCTGGAATTTTCTGGATTTGAGGGAATTCCCAAGCCTATGATAATTTTCACTTTTTTTTCTTATGATTTTTCCCCCCTCTTTTCTGGTGATAGTCTTTAAAGATAGCTATTGCAATGGTATCATAGGATAACCCTCTAAGTGTGAAAATGTGTAATCATGTATGGTATTTAGAAAATCCGCTGTGTCCATTTTGTTAACAGACTACATTTAGATCTAGTTGGAAAGTCAGAGAAATTTATTCTGTGTCATTAAATTAGACTGAGGCTTTTGCCTTCTTTGGAAAGAAAGATTATTCATTCATAACCCAATGGACAAAGGTTTAATTTGAGCTAAGCATGGGTCACCAAAGGGACACTTAGTAAGGCTTTCAAGTAGTTACAAGTTGTACCCTGAGGTAATTTAAAAATGAACAATTTCACATATAACCAGTATGACAACAAAGTGTATATATTTTATATAAATATCTGCTACTTGTATATGTAGCATTTCATCTAACACATATACATGTAAATGTATATTTGTAGGATGAGATATGAATGATCTATATACATACATATATATATGGCTTCAGACAATAGGCACAGTGGCTATATAGCCTTGAAATTTTAGTTAAAGAAATATATGTGTGTACACACACACACACACACACACACACAAATTATTTCACTTATTTTGAATTGAAATCTATTTTCAATGACAAAAATATATGGAGTAGCAAAATAATTAGAATAATTAGAATAGCTTCTCTTTAAGAGTTATGCAGAAAATTAAATTTTATTAGGTTAAAAAGCCCTATACATCATATTTGTAAATTTAACCTACTATTTCTTTACTACCATATGCCAGTCAGTATTTTAACTGCATTCTGTGGCAGACTGTTAATATTTGGACTGCAGAAACAAAGTGACTCCTTTGAAGTGTTTATGAATTATATGTATTTGAATTACCAATTTTTTCTTTTTTCTCAGGTGAATTGAAGCTGACAGTAAAGTAGATTTTAAGAGTAGTGCAAATCCTTTCTCTTTGGTTAAAACACACTGCCAAAAGCCATCTCTTTAATCTCAGAAAAAGATTAAAAATGCATGTTGATGTATCCTAACTATCAGACAACTTCCAGTATTGCAATGAAAAATCTGTTTCCCCTCAGTTGCCTTTAAAGACACTTTGACAAGTAGATTTCAAAAAAAAAAACAGATTTAAAAATCTGCTTGTTTTACTGGTGAAGGACATTTGCATTTTTTCATTTAAAGGAATTAGTTTATTCTCCTGGCTCATTCTTTTGTGGTACTTTCTGTTCTAATACACAGAACCTTCTATTATCTTGGATCCACAAAAAACTATTTAAGAAAGCTCACCTTTCCAAATGAGTTATGCATGTGTTCTGATCTGAAGGTACTGTAAGCTTTGTTTAGATTCCTTGGTCTGAATAACTGTCATGAGTTATATGATAAAAAGAGCATAGTTCATTCATCAAAAATAATGACTAATTCTACTTGGTTTTCCTAATATTTATGATAACCCATAAGGGAGTTGCAATGATTTTATTTCTACTTAAAAATATATGTTTTTCGAAAAAGGATTGGCAGCAGGGTTTGGAGAATTTTTTTAGGTAATGAATAATATAGTGAGGGTTAAACCAAAAGAGTAATTTATAAACAGCAGTGTATATCAACTAAGAGTTAACAAAGCATTTTCAAAAAGCTTTATTTACACAAAAAATCAGGACTGGGTACCTTTTAAAGAGTAGGCTCTAGAATTGGACTGTCATTTCTAATAGATCTGACCTTTTCTTCAGATAAAATAAGCATTAGTTTCTCTGTTTAGGGCCAAGGAAAAACAAAACAAAGATAAAAGAAATATATATAAGGCAAACATTTCTTTTTTTGCATTATATCTTACTAACTAAATTGTGGCCTTTGTTATTACAAATGTAATGATTCATTAAACTATATTATGTAATATATTTTTTTACTTTTATGATTGAATTTTTCCAATTAAGTACTGTTATATGTTCTTGTCCTCATATGAATTTTTCAAAACACAGCAAAATTCACAGTAAAAATGAATACAAGAAAGACAAAGGCAACAAGGCTAATTTATTACAAGTATATGTATAGATAGATGGATAGCATATAATTATCCTACCATAATATTTTTGCCATAATGTATTGGTAATTGTGTTACAGGAACGTTTGGAAAAAAAGTCTCAAAATCTAACTTCCCTTGCTGTAGAAGCTATTGTAAAGTGTCATATTATTCATTAAGCATTAATTAAAGAACAGCAGGATAATTAGTAGGATCATCAATATTAAAAGAAACATCAGATTGCTCCAGAAGGGGAAAATTTAACTAGAAACACTTTAAATTTTCTCAAGTAGTGCAGCTGATAGATTAGTAAAGCAAAACAAAACTCCACTTAGGAGATACAAGACTTTAAATCTTTGTTTGAAAATTGGTATTTCTGTATTTATTTTAAGGCAAAAAATAACCTTGGATTAGGCTCAGCAACTCTGAAGCTGCAGAGGCAATAGCCAGTTTCTGAAAAGGTAAAACTCTCCTACTTCTCATAGAAGGAAACAATTTGTCATTAGAATGCTGTAGCACTGATTAGTATCTCAGAGTGGGTTTAAAATCACTGAATGATCTGTTAGTCTTATACTCAAGACATGAATTCACAACCATCCTATTTGAAAGTTAGCCATTGTTGAGGGTTCTGTATTAGTATCTTATCAATTGCATTCTCAGTTATACCTCTAAGCAACATTTTAGGAACAATGTTGGTGAGGATATGAGAGTAGCCATGACCTCCGTATTTCATCAGTCGATGCTTCGTATGTATGTCATGTGCCATCAGAATTCGATCTTCATAGCCCTCATTTACCAGGAGACGCACCCTGTGAAAAATGTTAGCTCATTATATGGCATTTGTCTCACATTAAAAAATTTCAGAATGCTTTACACTTTTTACTCACAAACCTATTGTGCTTGTCATAAAGGTACTGCCATCTACAGCCGCTTGTGTGCTGGAGACCCTTAATGAATACTGCGTGGTGATGATAAAGATATTGCTGCATTCTAGTAGGAACATAATCCTCATTCCATGCACAGAGATTTCTAGCCTGTGATATTTATGACAATGCTTGGCAATACCGCATTAAAGATAGCTTTTAATAGGATGTGTCAGTTTGAATGAATGGCCACTTTAGCATTTCACCAAATAACTTAATTTTGGATTTGTATCCAGCTCTCCACTCTAAAATGTCTCATTTGGTAGCCCATTTTTCAGATCTCATTTTCTGTCTTCTCTCCTTACGTCTGGCAAAAGAAAGCAATGACTGTGACTAAAACAGAGAAATAAAGGGTATCTTTGTACATATGAAACTTTCTGAGGGAAAATCAGTTAATTTGAAAGTGAGGGACCTAAAAACTAGATAGTTTTTAAATAGATCAGCAAAGGTAGCTGTGTTCTGAGCACCTATTCCTTTAAAGACTTCACTCAATAGTCACTCAATCGTCACATAATCTTCAAGCCTCGGATTAAATTGACCAATAAACATTATTCTGTCATTCTGCCTTTCTACGTAGCTACTATAGATAATGTCATTCCTTTAAATTTATAGTTGGTGGACTAAAGAATGGTTCCCACTATTTTCTAAGTAGCTAATCCTCTTTGAGGTGTTAAGTGCTGTAAGCTATTGTGAGAGTCACACCCACACAGGACAGCCTCCCCCTGTGTGTCTGGACTCTGGGCAGTGTCTGTAGTGACTTCACCACTGGACTCTGGGCAGTGTCTGTAGTGACTTCTCTCTGCTAGCAGGAGAGGCTACTTGGAGACAATGGTTTTCCTCTGTATAATATCATCAACTTCTCGATTTCCAAATGGACCTAGCTAGACTGATAGCACCATGTGCCAAGGGATTTGAAAGGATTCTTTTTGTTTTGATAGCACTTCTTTGCATTCTAGAGCTTGTCAGTATGACAGTAAGCAAAACATGGGCTTACAAAAAACCCTGCTTTCTGGGAACATATATTTTACAAGAAAGTATAATAGCCCACCTGGGCATTTTTGTCTAGAAATCAGCAGTTATATCCTGTGTACCCCTTGCATGCTCTGTATGTTACGGAATATCTTCTGTGCCCCCATGGTTATTTGCTTCTTTGAGATTTGTGTAATGTCTAAAAGTTAAGATCTGAAGTTACTTCAGAACAAATTTCACCCAAGGGAATTACCTAAGAGAGTTACATGACCATTGATGAAAAAAAGTGAAAGATTTGACAGAATAGATACACAAATGTGGACGCTTACACTGTAACAACCTTATGCAACAACTGAAACGGAGTATAACTGTCTAGGAAGTTTTAGAGTATACTCTCCACCCTGTCCCCTCCCCCAGTGTTTTCTGAGCACTGAGCTAGAGTTTTGGAGCGCAAAGTTTTTGTTTCCTTTCTTCGAGAAAATACTACATGTTATTTCTGCAAAGTCATATTGCACGGCTAAAGAAATTCTTGTAAGAGGCCTTATGTCAAACCCTAACCCACAGTTATTGAATTGTAAAGTAGAAAGGTGAGAATAGAATGGATCAGGTATTCATTTAAGAATGGGAATCCTTAGAGCTAATTAAGTCAAGAAACTAGAGAATGAATAGCTGTCTCATGAGGAAGATAATTTTATGGCTATAGAAGCATGATTATATTCTGAGTATAGGAAAATCTCCATGGTCACTCCCAAACTAAGAGATCATCTTTTTATTTGTACCATTATATGAAAGAACAGTCCTCCCAGATATATTGCCAGAAGGGAAGAACCACTGCAGATGAGAAGACAAAAAAATTACAGTAATTATAGAAATACAAATGACTTAGTGTTTTGCAAACAAATATTAGAGAGACTACAAAGTGTGAAAAGGCAGAGATATAATAAGATTTGAGAAATGGAGCATGAGATTGAAAACAGGTGTTAAGCACAGAATCTCTGGTGCTGAAAACCAGAGGTATGCCGGCAGAAGCATGCTCCATGTTCTTATATCTCAGAACTTTAAGACCATGAGGCTTAGGGAAGGGCTGAATGAAGGAAATCAAGTGCCCAGGGGGTGGTGGACAAGGGGATGCTGCAGTACACCCCCATCCCACTCACAACGTTACACTGTAATTACCATGTACTGTACTTGAGTCAAAGTAACTAGTGTATATTTTCAGTTTAAGGAAGATTAAGCACACAAGTACCCACATACATACATATATACAGAAATACAGACACCTAATTTTGATGTATTTCCGTAACTTTAGCACAATGAAAGCTGACTGCAATTAAATTCATGGTTTGTTGTTGTTTTTTAAATAACACTCAAAAGGAGTTAAGATGGAATAGGGGCCTGTGAGCCATCCTTTCCACAAATCCTTTAGAGATACCCTTCTACATATGTTCATGCTCTTATTCTAGAAGGAAGGTGGTCTGGGAGTCTCAAGGAAGGCTCAGATTTGCAAAAGATAAACCTCACTCACTGCTGCAAAGTGGCTTAGGAAAATGAAGCAGGTTCTGGGAGCAAACTTTTATTTCTAAGATCAATTGTGAAACATGTGTTGAGAAAGTTCACCAAGAAACCACAACTTTGAGGTGATGAAATATGAGAAAGACATACCACAACACCCTAGCTGAAATTTCAGCTGATATAAGCCTGCTAGCTGTAAGGTGCATGCGCACAGGATGAACCCTACAGAAACTTTTTTTTTAATTGACTGGTGCTCCTGGGCATGTAAATTAAAGCCACAAAATAAAAGGGATAAACTTAGTAGTTAAAAAATAACCAGCAAATCCTAGCTTCATTCATCAGGGCAGTCAAAGCAGCTGGGTCATGAAGAGCTCAGCATCTCCATTTTTATGTAACTGGTATGACATTTATCAACTAACTCATTGTAATGATATTAAACTGGAAGTATATTTTACTGCTAAGAAGGTCATCTGGTAGGAATCACAATATACAAAGGGACAGCAGAAGGCTTGCAGAAGTAAACGTCATCTGTCCAGAGGAAGCACCTAAGACTACCCCAATAGTGGCCAGTGGCTCAAGATTTTCCCTCCACACTAGTGTATGTATGTTTAACTATTGCTACTCGAAACCTTACAGTTTCTGGATATCATGCTCTACTCCAGTTATGCTGACTCCTCTTTCAATGCATTTTCTCCATTTATAAGCATATTTTGATCCTGCTTTTCACAGCGAACCACTTCCTCTCGGAGATCTCCAGTTTCCTAGCCTGGACACAGGTTGCATCTTTCTGTTTTTTCCACTCACTTTCTTATACTGTATATATTCAGCCCCTTCATTAACTCTTGCAGTTATGGACCCTTGCTGTGTTATTCTTGTTATTCTTAGTTTCTTGCTACACTTTCTTTCCTCTAAGATCCCCATCTCAGTCCCTCCCATGTTCATTTGTCTTGTTTTTTGAACAAAATCCCAATCCTTGATCTTTAACTATTCTCTTTTTTTGCTTCTGCTCATAAAGATTCTTTGGTCCAACTCTCAAAATACAAAACCACCACATCATCTGCTCTGGTGCCAAATCACATTCACACAGCCATGTTTATAGTCTCAACTGGGTCTCTCACAAAACACTTTACTAATCCCCATCCCTCCCACTCACTCGCCATCAATTCCCAACCTTCATTCTCTTTCCTTAATTGTCAGTATTCTTTAGGATTCCATCCCCATTCTCATCTTTGAGCGATCTCATTTGTCCCACATGGGGACAGATATTCAACTATCACATACAAATGATCCATATCTAGATTTATATTTCATGTCCAAATCTCTGCCTTGTGTGAACACTCTTACCCAGGGACCCAAATAAAAATCACCCCTGTCAATCCTAAATCTTTTTCTCCTCCCAGATTTTGTGCTTTCCCTAATCTTGTGTATTCAATGTTTCTTTCACCAAGTAGCCATCCATCCTTGACTCTTCAAATTTTCTATTTGTTGGAGAGTATATCTTGTATAATTATTGTTTTCACTACCAATCAGGTAATTAGGGGAGTTTAAATTTTAGTGGTGTTTGGTCTTTAGACATTAAATTTATGGCGTTTAATTTAAAATCACCTCTTAAATGAATATTTTTAACAAAGCATTTCAAAAATGCATTGTAGGAAGTTATGGCTTTAGTGTGATCAAGTTGGGAAAGAAAAAGCTTATTTCATTTGAGGTTAAAAGTGGAAAATTTATTAAGGTGAAGGCTGACTATTACCTGTGTTTCCTATCAGCTGACCACTTGCACTGAACTTCTAAGGCTCTACTAAGCTTTTGCTTATTCAGGATGATTCATGTTCGCCTTGAAATAATATATAGAGATTTTTCCCTCTGAAACAGCATAGATATATTTTTCTTTTTTAGTCTCTAGTTCAGCCTGCTTACTATTATCTAAATCTTTGCTAATACTCATCCAGATATGAAAATCTAAAAGGACTGGTTAAAGCAAATGCTACCAAAGATGTCATGTATTTACCTTCTAATTCTTGTATTATCATCAGGCATATCAATATCTGGGTTGAATTGGTAATGAAGGAGTTCGGTACCAAAGAGATCATATTCTAAGTAACAGCCAACTTGAGCAAACTCCAGTAGTTCTTGTTTGTCAAATATAGTCCTAGAGACAAAAAGGTAGATATATTATCAAGAGCATATTTTCCACATAGAGTAAAGTTTAATTTATATTCTGGAACTTAGTTAAAAATATAAAACTTTCAAGGTGGCTTTTATGATGTCCTCTAAAATAGGAAGTTCAATTCATTAGCAGACATCAGAATATTTACTTATTCAAAGGGAGTGTTTCTTTCTAAAGTACTTGGGAACTACAGGCATTTTAATTATGCTGCTATTACTCAAAAAGTTTTATAATTCTCCATCAGCATTATCTTCAGGATGTGTTTTGTCCACTTTTGAAAGTCCTTAATGCAGCTGCTGTGGAAACCATCAAAGCAAATCTGGCATCAGGTACAGTGAATGAAGTGAATAATACTAATCTGGATAAAACATGAAGCAAAGGTAAAGTGATGGGGTTATTTTCATGTGAAAATCATGAATTGGTTCTGACATTAATTACTTATATGAATTTCATTGCAACTTTTTGATGGAAGCAATACTCATGGATATTTATGTTCTGGTGTGTTTATTTTACAAAACGCAATTTACTGATTTATGATCATATTTCTGCCTGTCATTTCATCTCAATGGTCATTGTGATATGTCTCCATTTTAAGCAAAAGACTGTGGATATGTATAGAAAAGGAGAGTGTTGTAAGATAAGTACAAATATGTAAGATAAGTACCAGTAAATAGAGTCTGGAACAAGAGTAGATCATTTCAAAAAAATTTAGATTCTAATGAGTAAAAAGGGACATTTTAATGCCCAAGATACCATAACAACTCAAAATTAGAGAAAACTAAGAAAAGAAACAAATTACTGGAGAACAACATGGGAAAAGTAGGGGGGGAGGGGTGGAGTACATCCCTGTTGACACTGCATGTGCTAAGGACTCAGGAGAAACAAGTCACTGGGGTCAAAAATCAGCCTGGAGAAGAGTTGACATGTTAGACAATCAATGGCACATGAGGCTTTTATCCAGCTTGATATTCTATTAACTCGGTAGCTTCAGGATGCAAGGACTAAAGCACTTATATGTCTATACATGTGCTTCTAAGGAGTCAGAAGACTTTTTCATGTCTTTCCTCCAGCTCTAGGAGGACCGGTTAGGGCTCCAGGTCACAGCTGAGTAGCTTCTGCTGCTCTGGGATGCTACCTGGAAGCTGCCTGCCAGCTGGCACTCAGAACAATTGTATTGAAGCTTGTTCCTTTTCGTTCTGTTCACCAAGTTAGCATGACTTAGAGTTCATGACGTTGTTTTAGGCAGGAAGGCTAAAAATCTTTATTTGATACTATAAAATGTGCATTAGTTCTGTGCCATATTCTATTAATACCACTCCTTTTCCATCTCTTACCATGGAGACCATCTTTTGCTTCCAAAATTACTGGGCTAAAAGAATGTGTTTTCCTATAGTAAACATATTCTGTTTTCCCCAAAGAACCATTGCTTAAAAACAAATTATACACAGTTAAAATAACATAAGACAGAAGACATAAATTTAGCACTTTTCCTTTTGAGTCAGTTCATTCCATTTGTTAATGACCAATGTTGAAAAAGGATGGGCTAGGAGGGAGGAGTCAAGTGAAGAAATGGAGGTGCTTATAACTGGTTGAATTAACACTTAATGTTCTTTTTCTTCTTTTGGTATAATGCCTTGAGATAAAGTTTTCTAAATTTAAATGGTACATCAAGGTTTATATTTAATGTGAAGTCCATGGTAAATGAAAAGCAATAGGAAAATCTTCAGTCCTTGCTCCAACTGAAAACAAAAAGGAAAGTTGCTTATTATAGTATCACCATAGCTGAAAATGATAAGAACTCACTGTGTGTCATTGTACTGAGTGCACTATCTCATTTAATATTCTCCATAATCCCATCTGGTCTCTATTTTACAGATGAAGAAACTGGGACTTGAGAAACTAGGTACTTATTCACAGAGAAATGCTATAGTTGTAATTTATTTCAAGGCTGGGATCTACTCTCTTAATCATCATATTGTATGACTTCTCTATTACTATATATTTTGCATTGGAAGGGCAATTTTCAGAATTATTCTCACTATATGTACATATAACATTTTTTAACTTTTATTTTGAAAATTAATTCTTTTCTTACAATACCATCAAACTACACTTAAAAATGGGGAATTTACCTTCAAATGGGGTAATAAACCTAGAAAATAAGTAAGAAAAGATTACTTTGTAGAGTCCTTTGCTTGCTAGTTAGAGTATAACTACATGTTAAGACAGAATCTGACATTAGTGATTTTCAATATATCAGAAGACATGGCAAAAGAGATGTGTCTATTTGAATCAATCGTTGCCTACCTTCACAAATATTAAAAGCTTTCTATCACCAAACCAAACTTTTTTTCCTAAGGTCCAGATTGCATGCTTTTCTGCTTGCTATCTCCACTTGGTTGTTTAATTGATAGCTCAAGCTTAACATGTCTCAAACTACACCCCTCCTGCTCCACCCCAATCCAGTTACTCTAATACCCTTTCCCTATTTCAGTTGATGCAAACTACATCCATGTAGGTACTCAACAGCAAAACCTTGTGGTCATCCTTGACTACTTTCTTCTGTTCATATGCTACATCTAGCCAAACTAGATAACCTTTTGACTCAACTTTCAAAATATGACCAGAATCTAGACATGTCACCCCCTGTCCTATACTCCCTGATCTAAATCACTATCATCTCTTGCAAGATCCCTGTAGTAGATTGCCATCTGTTCTCCTTACTTCTACCTATGCCCTACTATCATTTATTCAAATACCACAACCAAAATTTATCTCCACACCCATGCCAAACCCACCAATTATTCTCTACTCCCCTAAAAGAAAAGACCAAGACTTTTCTCATGAAAATCTCTTTGGATGTGGGCTTATAAAAGCCTCATCTAAGAGAGGAATGGGTAATACAGTGATCTATTCCATAAATACTATCTACATGAAGGACTACTTGTATTATAAATGTTATCTGAGGAATACAGGTACTCTTCTTTCTCCTTTCTTCTAATGTGTTTAATAAGAGTCATCTGTACATGTAAGTCTCAAAAGTAATCCTTAGCCATTCTTATGCTATAGAAAAGTATATAGAAAGAACTATATCTCTGACATACAAAGAGGAAATGTCCCCTCTGCAAAGCACTCAAATAATTTCAGTCACCTATAGGGAAGAAGATTTCTTCAGAAGAGAAGCAGTTAAACTAATATGTCAGATATTAGAAAAATGCAGTTTAGAAAGAAGGCAGACAAATTTGTTGTCATTAAAAAGGTGTATGTGTGTATGCATGTAACATTTATATATATATATATATATATAAAATGTTTACTTTCTGTACTGACATTTAGTGATACGATACTATCTGAACAGCTGAACATTAATGTGAAGGCAATCAAGAAATAAATTCACTTAAATTCTCCTTATTAAAGTGTAAATTCAATTAAGAAAAATAGTAATCATACATATTTTTCAAAGGAAAGTCCTGAAAATATATAAAATATGCTACTAAGTGCTAATAGATAGTACAGTGGAGGAGACAGATGAAGCAAAAATATGAACACTTAACACTCATGGGATATTTATGTCAGTCCTATCTCACTTAATGGATACAAAAAGTATATGAGGAAGGTACAGTCATTCTCAGTTTGTAGATGAGGAAACTAAGTCTCAGAAATCCAAGTCTCAAAAAATTCAGAAAGTTTAAAAATTTCACTTCACTTCCAAAATGAGAAGTTTTGAATAAAGCCAGGTGGCATTTGTGCTTATAGCAGCCACCTGTGCCATGCAGCCCCTTCTATGTTGAGAGTACCCACCCACCACAGCAGCTTCTTGCCTTCCCATAGACATTCACCTATTGAAACACACACCCCATCACAAAGACATCTCAGAGCACCATGAATGTCTAGCAAGGTGACTTGACCACACTAAATTGACATTCCCTTGGATGACTTCCAAGGACTCTCAAGGTGCTATAGAAACTGCATTTATGCAAGTGACTTTTGTTTTCTTTTGGTGAGAGAATTGACCCCAAATGTCAGAATGGTACCATGGGAAAATGTACTCTGCTTGACGTCTTTCAGACAAGGATGAAACAAAGGTCCTGCCCCTCCCAGTCATCGATGACCTCACAGCACTTCTCATATGCTTGGAGGTGTCAACCTCAGCCAGTTTTCCTCATTCCATATTCGATATCCATGAATAATTATATTCTTTCTTATTCTAATCTTCCTCAGTCTTTAGGGTAAATATTTTTCACCTCTTGCCCTAGATAGTTAGTGAGGTGATTGTGAGCTGCAGAAGAGCTACTGCATTTCATTCTGGAGAAAGTCCCTTCAAGGTGAGTGAAGTGAACGCAATGTCATTTGTAAAATATTCTGAGGAAGAAGAGATTTTTCTATCAAGCATGGCATTCATACTACATCGTTTCTTCCGCTGTACGTTTTTTAGTGAGCAATTTTTCTTTACGTAAAGAACAAGGCTGAATTTATGACAAACATTTTGCCATCAACTAAGAAAATGATAACTAAAGTCATTTGGCTATTTTCAGAGTATCGTTATCACTTCCAGGGGTTTAAGGATAGCACTAAAATGTAAGACAGTTGATTCTGATTTTCAAACTTCTTTCTATTCTAGATCTTATCCAAGTGTTGAGGGGGTTAGTTTAATGTCAACCTGCCCTCCGAGTAGAAGCAAGGAAGTCTGTGTAAAGTGATAATTTAGACAAGGGCTATCTCGGTAGAAAGAACTGAGGAGCAAAGGAAATGATATGATTTGTAGTTGTGATCAAAATGATAATAATACTTAATGTTTGTCTTGGGCTTTACAGTTTCAAAGAACTCTCAACTTCATTATTTCATACATTCAAGCTCACCTTCATGAATTAATTCAGCAAACATCTACTATCTTGTACTATCACCTGCCCTGTGCTAGCCTGTATTGGGAATATAGATATGGATAGGAAATTTAAGCTGATATCTTAAGGAACTTAAAGTCTAGGGAAGGAGTTAGATATTTAAACTGATGGTTGAAATTAAGTGTTGACACTTTCTATAGTACAAATAAATATGAAATATTATGATAGATAAAGAAAGGAATGACTTCTTTGAATCTTGAAGGTTATTCAGATAAAGTTTGGCAGGGCTTAGGTATTGGGGTAAGGGATGGATGATACAAAGGAACATCTATTGAGGGGCAAAAAATAGGAGTTTGCTGTTTCTGCATAATAAGGCTGAAGTTTGTCAGAACTAAAGTGGATGAAAAGAGAGGCATCCATCCATCCATCCATCCATCCATCCATCCATCCATCCATCCATCCATCCATCCATCCATCCATCCATCCATCCATCCATTCATCCATCCATCCACCCACCCATCCATCCATCCATTCTGTTAATCCAATAAGAAACTGCTGATCATCTATTAACTATGAAACATGAACTGGGAAAGCAAAGACAATACAAAGTGTCAACTTCAAGAAGTTCAGAGAAAAGAGAAAGGGAGGCAAGTAATTGCTTTACCAACTTTATCAAGTATCATAATGAAAGTGCTACTAGGAACCTGATAGATAGAAAGCAGGATATGTAAAAACACTATTTAGTTTGTTCAAGAAAAACTTCATAAAGAATAGTCTTTTTTTTTTTTTTTTTTTTTTGAGACTAGGTCTTGCTATTTTTGCCCCTGGAACCGCAGGCTCACATTGCTCATGGTACCATGCACTCAAGCAATTCCCAGCCTCAGCTTCCCAGGTAGCACCACCATGCCCAGCTATTTTTTGGGACTAGGTCTCTCTGTGTTGCCCCGGACAGGACTCAAACAGCGATCCCCAGACCCTGCCGTGACTACATAAGTTGTCGTTTATAGGTATGCACCACCGTGCCTGGCAAGAATAGAATCTTTGATGAATTGCAAATTGAACAAATATTCTGCTAAGTAGATAAGAAGTAATAGGGTACTACTACCAGAGGGGCTAGCTTGTATAAGAAACATGAGAACAAGTAGCACAGACACTCAAAGCCATGGTCAGTGTGGTGTTAGCACAGATTCTATATGTGTACTAGATGCTGAAGTGAAATGAGGTAGAGAGGTGATTGAAGACCAAAAGACCAAGACAGTTGGAATTTGGGATGAAAATGAAAGAGAGCCACTGAAAAGTTATAAGTCAAAATGGGGGAATATCACAGAATTGCATTTGAAAAGATAAAAATGGTGAAAATGACAGGAATGACTTCTGTTTGGAAACACAATAGCTCATGTGACAAATGAGGTTCCCAATTAAGTTAACAGAGGAAAGGACAGGAAGAGTTGACTTCAGATTTTAGTGAGGTTAGATGGGTCTTATCAAGTGTTGAATAGAGGAGAGAGGAAGTTAGGCTAGCAACTGGGTGAATAATTCTGCTGCTGACCAGAATAGGGCAAGCATGCAAGAGTTAAAGACAGGACACTATCTCCATTATGACAGCAATGAAAGAGAATCAAAGACCTGTCCTGGGCAATTAATTAGACTATGTCATTAAATGTTACTGAGAATATAGGAAAAGCATGTTCTGAAACTCAAAATCAACTCATGAAATAATTGTGTTACACATTATTGCCTAATATGAGCTTGGATATCTGAAAGTGGTAAAGAAGTCATGAGTTCCTCCTCTTATTCTAACACACTTTCCACTATAGGACACTGTGACTTTGTTGTAATTCATCACCCATTCCATCCATCACTGAATTCCTGTACCTGCAATTTAAGCATTATAAGGGGAGCTCTATTATGAGGATGAATTAATTCAGGGTATGATATATACACAAGCATGAGATACATATAATGCTAAAACTTATAAACTTAACCAAGTAGCTTTTCAAAATTGGAATACAAATATGATAATAAGGGGATGACTACTTAAAACTGATTTTTAGGCCGGGTATGGTGGCGCATGCCTGTAGGTGGCAGCCTAGGGAGCCATGGCCAGGTCCAGGGATTGCAGTTTGAGTCCTGCTGCGGGCACATAGCGAGACCTAGTCCCCCCAAAATAGCTGGGCATGGTGGCATGCGCCTGTAATCCCAGCAAACTGGGAAGCTGAGGCTGGGGATTGCTTGAGTCCGTGGTACCCCGGGCAACATGAACCTGTGGTTCCATGGGCAAAAATAGTGAGACCTAGTCTCAAAAAAAAAAAAAAAAAAAAAAAAATAAAAAAAAAAAAAAAAAAAAAA
>PVHY01011379.1:0-48216 GCA_004024945.1 Uropsilus gracilis
CCTTCCCTCCCTCTCTTCTGTACCCTTTCCTCCCTCCTTTCTTCCTTTCACATGACTTCATCTTGACTTTTTAATGACAAGTGGTAACCAGTGCAGAGATTTATATCTAATGAAATAGTCTCATTAATTTCTTGAAACACTGCTTTTTACACAGGAATGCGGAAATGAAAACCTGTTCTTCACTGCCACCCCTCCCCACACCTCCCCACCCCTTCCCAACACTCCCCCTTTTCTAGCAGCACCCTGGTTTTCTTCCAAGAAATGACAACTCCTCCCCACAGTATGGGACCTTGGCTGCACCATCAATCAGCCATCCTACCCTGCTAAGGGATGGAAAAATGACTCAAACCAGGTCAGACAGACTCTCCCAAGTATCTGAAATTTGTGTCCAGTGATGGAAAAATGGAAAAAGACTTTGGTTGTTCATTCCCATGACATGAAAAGGCCACTAGTTCCTAGAAACTACATCCAAGGAGGTCCTGGATTCCTATCCTTTGCAAAGTTTAATTATATAACTTATTTTAATTATGTGAGCTAGTTCATGACCTACCAGTAAATGCATTTTTTGACTTGAGAAAATTTCTTTTAATTATAACCAAAAATCTCTGATTGTATGGGTACAGAGAGTGTTTTTCCTTTTAAAGCATAGCTCAGCATGCTAAAATATGGAATAACTCATTATATTTACTATGCAAAAGCCCTTTAAATAGCAGAGAAGTATTTGACTTATTTTTCCAAGTGACCTTAAGAAAGTCAAAACAACAAAAACAAAATCCTAGGTTTTTATTTTTGCCTTTTCAGTTAAATGCATTGCCCAAGTATTCTAGAAGTAAGAGAAATACAAAATAGAGAGAAAATGACTACAAGATAGCTAGATGGCCCTTTTTATCTTGCTTCAAGTCTCAGATGTCTAATGTGTTACATTTTTTATGATCTATTATGAAGATACTGAAAAACAGCAGTAAGAAAAATGTTCTCAACTTCCAAACATGGCCGGTTACTAATAACAGGGAAAAAAAAAGTGTAAATGTGTTAACACAGAAGTCTTTATAAAATTAAATCTAGTCCCCATGCACAGTCTCCAATTTTATGTGCTTTGAGGTTTTTAAATGACAGTTACTTTACCTTTGGTGGTTCCTTTTTGCAACCACCCAAAATAAACATCACTAGAAAAAGTACAGATTTACTGTGAAATTCTGAGAAAGTACTGGTGGCACCATTCTGTCGTGCAGCACACATTTTCCTCTTGCAGTGCACATAACTTTTTCTGTGCTGCAACTCATTTAACAACTTGTCTTTAAAAGAAGATGCTGGAATAATCCAGGTCTAAGAGTTACTTGAGCCAATGTCTGTTCACATTCTCTGCAAAGGGGAAGTTCTTCATGTTCCATGGACAAAGTGCATTAGCAACTAAGAAGGGAGTTAATTTTCTGTGTCTTCCAATTATGACTGTATGAACTCCCAGTGACTGCTAGGACAACAAATGACCACAAATTCATGGTTTAACACAACATAAATATATTATCTAAGGGTGCTGGAGGTCAGAAATATGAAATGAGTTTCATCACACTAAGCTAAAGTTGAATTGTGGAAAGGGTTGCCTTCTCTAGAGGATGATTCCTTTTCTTGCCTTTTCCTTCTGCTAGAGTTGTCTCACATTCCTTGATTTTCAACCTCCTTCCAGCTTCAAAGTCAACAATGACTAGTCAAGTCTTTTTCAGATGGCAAAACTCTGATACGAGTTCCTCTTCCTCACTCTTCCATCTTCAAGGATCTTGGAGATTGGGTCCAAATTGTTAATCTCTATTTAAATGTCAACAATTACCAACATTAATTCCCTATGACATCTTAATTCCCCTTTGTCATATAGTATAACCCATTTACAGGTTCTAGAGATTGGGATGTGAACATCTGCTCTGATTATTCTGCCTGCTATGTTTTCTTTCTTTCTTTTTTTATTCATGCATAAACATGACTCCAAAGATGTTTAAAACATAAGGTTTGAGAGCGATTTGTATCAGCTTGTGCATCAATACACCTGATATTAATGAAGTACTTTATTAAATATCAAACATGTTCATATATATATGACTTTGTTGATTTGTGTCAAAAATTAGCCAAACCACAGAAATTCACTGCTATGCTTGCTTTGAGAAGAGAAAAGCAATCAAATAAGGTAATTCACATTATCTATACTTTGTTCAGAATTGATCATGGAAATAATGATGTCATAGCAGATACAGATTTGGGTTCCCAAAGGTCTCACTTACTTCCTATAAACCAATATCAATGTCATCTGAAATTTTTTTCCCACTAAGAATTCCTCCAGCATGTGCCCATCATTTTCATTCTTCAGAAATTTCTGCAGCCTTCACTCTAAACTACAACACTCCCCTTCTTGTAAATGATATTTTCACCCTTCCAACCCATCTTCTTTCCACTTTTCCCCTGTTAACTGTTGGTGTCTCTAGTGGGACTTTCATTTTGAGTTCTACCTCTTAAGATCTCAAAGCCTCCAGTCAACAAATCCCCAAGCACAAAACAATTCAGATACAGTCTTCTGCCATAATCTTTTTGTCCTAAATCCCAGACCACTGACCAGACATCAGACCTCACCCACTGGATGTTTAATAGGGACACCAAGCTTCACATATTTGTTCAAGACTGAACTCATTCTCTACATCTTCAAATATATGCTTGGTCTTTCACTCTCCTATTAATCTCTTCAACTAACATCTGCCATGATTGAGGCATTGATCTTCACTAGATATATGGAGACAAAACAAAACAAAACAAAACAAAAAGCACTGCTTTCAGTGAGCTAAGGTAAACAAAGAATCAAAACACAAAAATAGGCCAGGCACGGTGGCTCGTGCCTGTAAGCTACAGCCTATGAGGCGGCCGGAGCTAGGAATAGCGGTTCGAGTCCCGCCTGGGGCACGTAGCAAGACCTAGTCCCAAAAAAATAGCTGGGCGTGGTGACGCGCGCTTGTAATCCCAGCTACCTGGGAAGCTGAGGTTGGGGATTGCTTGAGTCTGTGATAGCCCAGGCAACAAGAGTCTGAGGTTTCACGGGCAAAAATAGTGAGACCTCGTCTCAAAAAAAAAAAAAAAAAAAAAAAAAAAAAAAAAAGTCATAACACAGTTGTTGAAATTACTTGATTCTCTAGCAAAAAGTCTCAGTCATCTTTAGTTATTTCCCTCTAGATCTTTAGTATCAGTTCCCTCCACATCAAATAAGTAAACAAGTTTTATCTCTTCTTTTTCTTAAATATTTTTAATTAATTGTCTTCTCTATACTCCTGTATCTATGTTAACTCAATACCAATTTCCTTGACAACTTAATGTAATCTTATTTAAATTATTTTAACCTCCAAACTCATATGAATCACAAATAGGAGTAGCATAGATATTGTTATCATAGTGCCATTCTAAAAAACAGAACTTAAACTCCTCCATAATCTGACTCCAATTTACCTTTCCACCCTGCAGAAATTTCCCTCAATACTCTCCCACAGAACCTATATTGAGATGTATCTGGTTAAACTTGGTCTTCCTAATGGACAGTAAGCTGCTGACAGTTTCAGTAAACTTTGTATATAGAACACAGTTTGCGCCCCACAAATATTCATTTAAAACAGAATGATTAACAATATGTACCTGGAGGAATTCCTAAAAGTATCCCCCAAACTTGTATGTGATGATGAATGACTACTTCTGAATCAAGCGAAACTGAGTTGGCAACTGTGAAAAACTATATGATTTGTTCCTAAGGACCTGTGTCTTGTACCTCATAGTTGATTGATGAGCTAACAGAAATTCCCATTATTATGTCTCCCATTACCACAAGCTCAAAGCATTCTTTCATCAATATAAATAAGATAACCAGAATTGGCTACTCCATTGATGTCTCTGTATTACACAAAGTAGCTAGAGATATGGTCATCACATCTCAGTGTTTGAGCATGATTTGAGAGTCAAGTTCTAATCCTTTCCAAATGAAAGACTCCCTTAAGGCAGCAGATATGGTGATCCTGGCATTTAACTTTTCTACTATTCTCATTTACAAACATTTACACTCCTAACCATCTTCTTCCTACCACTTAGACTTCCTTGCTCAGCTGATAAATAACTATTTCAGTACCAATATGTCCACTTGAAATGAGCATTCTCAGCTAACAATCTCACCTTGCACACTTACACACATTGTACACTCAGAAATTAGCGTACTTTTTCCAAGAGGGGTCAGATAATAAATATTTCAGTCTTTGTGAGCTATACAATCTGTCATAACTACTGTACTTGGCTGTTGCACTATGAAAAGAGCCACAGGCAATTATGTAAATAAAAGAGCATGACTGCTTTCCTATAAAACTTTTACAAATGTAGGCAGTAAGTAGCAGTTTGCCAACTCCTAACAAACTTTATAAAACAGAATGAATATAAAAATTGTAAGTGAATCTCAGCATTACAAATAATAGATTTTAAGCTTAATTAAAGCAAGCTAGAAAGCATTAGACATGCTTAAAATGGTGTATCAGCATCTTTTATAGACCCTCAATAGGTTTTAGACTGTATTCGCAGTTTATAAAGAAAGTAAAAAAATGAAGGACCATGTATAAAGTGGTAGAAATATTTTTTTAGACCATACACTGAAGAAGGGAGGCATGATTTGTGCACACACAAAAGCATTTTAGCTCCTCACTAGTACAACTGATTTTGGAACAGGCAAATTTGACTTTTACAGATTAAATCTGCACAGCCTTTTCAGAAAAGCATGCTAAGAACAACATGTTGAGTCAATTGCCACAAAAATTATTATGCTTAGTCACTGGTGAGGTTGTAACTCTCATCAAAATTGTGGAATATATCTACAATCTAAAGAGTTGGTAAAATTGAGTAAAAGCTAATCAATGACCAGGCCTAGAAATACATTTTAACCCATGAAATATTTTAAGATAAAGAAAATAAAAAAGCAATAATCAGAACCAAGATGGTTAGCGTGCTAGGGTCCAATGATAATCTTAAAAGTTTCTCATTACCTTGACTATGGACAATGGTGCCAAAATGAGCAATTGTCAAAAAAGTTGGAAGCAGCCAGTACTGAATCTTGCACCGAAACGTCTTCATTATATTTCTTGTCCTTCACATAGGATGTAGCAGCAGTCCTGGAGACAGAGAACACAGGGACTTTCTGAGGAGATGGAAAATAAAACATGTAGTCAACTAGGACAGGAGAACAAGCCAACATGGGTTAGTGTTGCCAAGAAATAATCCATTCCCTATGATAAAAAGATATTTCACTCTCAAACATAAACTGATAAAAGACATTTGAGAGCATGCTATGGAATGGAGAAAATAATTTTAAATATTTGGGAAACAAACTCAGAGGCTGAAAATTGCACAGTGAATGTCCTAAATGAAAAACTTCCAAAAAGTTTACCTGAAAGGAGCATTATAATCAGACAATCACAACTTTACTGACAGTAATCTACTCCTGCAGTATTTATCACATAAATTTATATATCTACTGCTGCTTTCTATTGCCTTCAAAGTGAAGATATGTAGGAAACTCTCCTAGTGATCAAAGAGAATCTGAAAAAAAAACGCTTCATAACAATATTAAATCATTACTTGACTTTGGTTTCACTGGGCTGAATAATCCCTTTTTGTCTCACCTATAAATCCTTTTTTCTCATATGCATAAATCTAAAATTCTTTCAAAATTTTCTCTTCCATTAGGATATCCTCTCATTGGGAAAGAAAAGTAAAAGAAAAAGAGAAATGAAAAAGGTGAGAAGTCAGGACAAGAAGGTAGTAGATGGGGAAAAAATGCATCAAGTGGGCATTTTGGGAAATGAAAGTCCTAGTTCTATGAAAATTCTGTGGCTCCCCACCCTCTGTGCTCTCACTAATAATTTCATTGAAAAGAAAGATAACAAGCTAATACATTCCAAAGCTAACTAACTGTGAAGCCACCCCCTTTTACCAATCAGAAGGGGAAGGAAGTCACTGAGAGGTGGCTATGGCCCCAGGCAGAACTGCTAACACCAGAGAGGAGAGGAGCTGGACCAACCACTTGGGGAAGTCTGTCCCTAGCAAGGAATGCCTCTACTGCCAGTGGATGGGAGTTGGACTTCCAAACCAAGATATCACAACTGTATAGCACACAAGCAGCATCATGTGGCAGACACCAGAAAGGATCCTGGAGAAGCGCACCGCCATGTATCTACCTACAACAAGTTCCTGAGAGGTTAGACCTGATTATGCCTCAGTTGCTCCTGGAAATACAAGTAGCCTGGTCTGTTGCTCCAGGAGTGCAAGTCCGCACCCAAGAATAAAGGACATTGTTTCAAGAAAAAGAAAAGACCAGTGGGCCAAACAGGGACCAACAACTTACAGTATGAGTGATTGGAGGGGGGAAGGGGGAAAGAGGGGTTAGGCTGGGAGATAAGGGGGCAATATGGAAGGGAGGGCCAAACTTAAGGGGAATGACAACAATACAAATGTGGCCAATAGTGTATGAAAATTACAAAATAAAATTTAAAAAATATATGGATCCAAACAAAGATGAATTTAATTTAATTTAATTTAATTTATCACAGATTAGTAAATGAACCATTTGCGAGGTACGGAGGCATTAGGACAAATAGTAAATAAATTTGATAAATGCATAAGGGAAAATCCCAGCACATATAAGGAACTCTAACCCTTCAGAGGCAAATTGACAGGGGAAACCCTCAGGGATGTTGAATAGTCGTTAAAAGAGAGGACTCAAAGATGTGGAAACAGGAGCCAGTCTTATCACAATCATTCACCTGGTGAACCTGTCATTCACCAGATAAATGTCCATTATCCTCAAAGAAAACTACAGTAGCAGAAGCATTTTACTCAACTAAAATATTCTTCTTAAGATTTGCATTCCCATTATAGCTACAGGTTCTAACAGGATAAGACCAAAAGATGGAGAGGAAGCAAAGAGGTCACACTTTCTGGCTTGTATGTTAAAATCAGGAGACTTTATCAGATATCAGGTGACACCATTTTAAAATCAGAGAAAAGTTTCCTGGACAAGTCACAATCCAAACCTTTTTTTCATTCCCATCAGGTATTTTGAAACAATGATTAAATTTCCAATATTGGATGTTAATCAGTGTTTCATGTGAGAGATTAGAGAGAGAGAGAGAGCTGTCCTACCCTTGACAACATTTTTTGAAAACTATTATTTATATGGAAAAAATTATAGCCATAGTCTATCTTTAAATTCTTCCCTTTTTGTGTTTAATTTTAAATTAGGATGAGTAATGTCATATTGGAAGAAGTGGAATTTTAGTTTTCTCAAGGTCCTCTGCCAAGTCTCCAAATTTTTGGACAGTAAAATAAGGACAAGAAAAATCCCAACTCCTATTAAAGTGCCATGAGATATTTTAATATTTACCAAAATGTCAAGGTCTAATTTGCTGAAATCCTGCCCAAAAGCCTGCAAAAAGCAAATAACTTTTATTTTGCATTAAAAACATGTTAGAAATAGTTCCTTAGCACTAAGTTCAGGAAATATCTACCCAATTTGAGGAAGTTGACAACATTTAGCTTAAGTTTTCTCAAAACATTGTCATGATTTTGCAATCAGTAACTTAAAACTCTCCCCATAGGGCAAATTCCCTCTTCCTCTAACTCCTATGTTTGTTTAATCTCATTTGTACAGTTAAATTTAACAAGGGGTAAAGGCCTTGAGTACATGCCAGTTTTATCAAAATGCCTTAAATCATTTATTCTAAAGTTCTTATAGACCACTCACACAGATACGCACATATGTGCATATGTGTGCAAACACATACACATCTAAAGACTTGTGTATAGAGACACTTAAACCTTAGACAAGGTTCTAGTCAATCCGTGCTGATTTACCAAAACAAAACATAACAAAATCCATAAACTTAGTTGTCTACAATGCCAGGTTCTGCGAGAGATTATTGATAGTTTTAGAACTTTACTCCAATCATCCCTTACTGGGAGTCCTTCTGAATAATGAAAGTTCTCTATTTGGTTAAAAAAAAAATCCAAACTTCATTCTGTATAATCAGTTCCCTCAGTAATCCTATTTATAAGTTTATTGAAAAGACGATTGCAAATATATTCCAGGTTAAATGATATAATTATGAAATAGAACAACAGTTAGCACAGAGTGGTGGTATGAATAAAAAACTGGGGCTTAGGAAGACAGCTATGCTAATAATTTTCAAGGGATTCTTAACCACTCTATGATTTCCAAGTCAATAAAATGTGCAGTATAAGATCACTATACATTACCATACCATATAGGATGGTAATATAGGATGATTATGATCATGTAAATAATACACCTAGAAAACAAATGATTCTCACTAAGTTCTAACAAGTACCATATAAGCAGCAGGTTGAAAGAGCACAAGGAAAAGGGAATGATAGTGCTCAATATCAATTGACTGCTTATATTTATACAATTTCACTGCCACCATTACTGCAAAATAATATCAATTTACTTCATGGGAAGTACCAAAGGAGGAAGATGCATCAGGTTGTCTTTATATCCTCCATCATATTAAAGTTGCAGTGTTTGCTAACTGTCAAAAAAAATTAAGCAAAAACTCAAGATTGAGATGATGACAGAGGCAACAATCATTTGCATGGATGAACTCTTTGGATTTTTCGAAATGCATTCCTATCTGTATTTATAACTTTACTGTGCTGTACAGGTTCAAAGAACCAACCATATAAAGAAGCAGAAGATTTGACTTCAGAGTAACTCAAAGACTTAGGAAAAAAACTTGGGTCTCGTTGACAAGTTTGTGCAAAGAAGTCTTGGGGAGGAAAATGGAGTATTTAAGCATTTTAAGCATAAGAAAAATAAAATCAGAGGCACACAATATATGTCTTCAAATATTTGAAATATTTTTATGTGGAAGATAAAATAAGATTACACTTGGCTGTTCAAGTTCTGCAAACAAACCTTGGATCACTGAGCTGATTTTCATAGACAACAATTTGGACATAAAAATTCTCAAACAACTACAGAAGTGAGGCCAAAGCTAGGAATCACTTGAGTCCAGGGGTTCGAGACCCACCTGGGGTTTGAGACCCACTCGGACATAGCAAGACCTAGTCTCAAAATATAGCTGGGCGTGGTGGTGCATGCCTGTAATCCTTGCTACCTGGTAGGCTGAGGCTGGGGGTTGCTTGAGTCTGGGGTACCCCGGGCAATAAGAGTCTGCGGGGGTTCCCGGGCAACATAGCGAGACCTAGCCTCAAAAAAAAAAAAAAATTCTCAAACAAAACAGGTTCTCCACTTTTGGTAATTTCTAAAGTAAAACTTGGCTCACTGTTCCCCACGAGAAAATTTGTGGGCAAAGAACTGAACAAAATGACCTCCAAGATGTCTTCCATTCTACCTTGTTAATATTTTAATAATATTAATTTTATTTTTTTATTTCTTAATTTAATTTGATAATATTAGAATATTAACAAGGTAGAATGGAAGACACCTCAGAGGTCATTTTATAAAAGGGGAACTACAGTCAGTTGATGCTCTAGATTATACAGTTTTATAAGTCAAAAAGCAAGGCCTAATGCATACTGACAGTCTTACTAACGTAATGTGTCACAGGGGAGAAGGAGTTCAAGAATGCCAGAGGTAGGATATTGAGAAGAAAATGATAAAAGGGAATTAAGATCTGCAAAAAAATTTTTTAAATTCCCTCAAATCCTTGACTTGATATAAAGTCAAAAAAAATTTAAAAAGGTTTAACAATTATAAATGTATATGTACATAAATCTGTAACTTTGTAAACCTGAAGCAAAAACTAATAAAGCTAAAGAAAATGAATAAGGCTAGAGATCTTATGCTTTATCAAGAATTGATTGAACAATGTGACAAAACATCAGTAAAGGATATTGAAGGTATGAAAAACTATCAACTATTGATATTATTATCCAACAAGAGTATACCCTGTTCTAGCATACATGGAAAGTTTTTTTTAATGTTCCAAAGTTGGGGTCATAAAATGATACTCAGTAAATTTCAAAAGATTAAAAACTTTTAACTTTTGCTTTGTTTTGCTAGTACAATTACATTAGAAATTGATCAAAATATTTTCACAAATTCAAAGTATTTGGAAATGATGCAAAATGATGCTAATTTATTCATGCAGCAAAAAAAAATAAAATAAAACTTTTTAACATTTGGAGGAGAGTAAAAATAAAAGGAGAATGCATGAAAATATGTGGGATGGAGCCAAAATATTAGTGACATCTACAGATTACTAGCTGAAGAAATTAAATCCAAATTAAGCCAAATTAATAACTAATAAAGAGCAAATTAAAAGAATATTAAGCTAATATTACCTAAAATTAACAAAACCAAAATTGATTTTTTAAAAAATATTAATAAAATTGAAAAATCATTAAAAAGAATGGTCAAGGGAAAAAATAGAAAACACAATTAACAATAACAGGAATAAACAGGAATAAAATATCTCTGTATATTTCAAAAACTAAAAGAAGATGATAAAAAGGAAAAATTAATAATGTTATGCCAGTAAATATAACTGGCATATATTTCTTTTAGTAAATATAACTAAAAGAAGATGATAAAAAGGAAAAATTAATAATGTTATGCCAGTAAATATAACTTAGTTTATATATAAATATAAAAATAATCCTTGAAATACTTAACTTGTTAAAACAGACACATGAAGAAATAGAAAATATAAATTGTCCCATATCTAGAACAGAGATTGAATTTGTTATTACAAATAATCTCACAAAGAAAATTCCAGTTCTAGGTGACAAGATATTTAAGAAAGATACAATATTAAACATACACAAATCTTTTCCAAGAACAGAGATGAGCTAAAATAATATTTTAATCAAAATAGTACATCATTACATAGTTAATAGTTCTAGAACAGACCCATAATATGAATACAAAATCCTTTCTAAGAAACACTACTACACTGCTGGTGGGAATGTAAACTAGTCCAACCACTATGGAAAGCTGTGTGGAGGACCCTCAAGTTAATGAAAATGGAACTACCATTTGACCCAGCAATTGCTCTCTTGGGAATTTACCCAAAAGAGACCTCAGTGTGGGTACAAAGGGACACCTGTGCGCGGATGTTTACTGCAGCACAATTTATAATTGCAAGGACATGGAAGCAACCTAAATGCCCCAAAACAGATGACTGGATGAAAAAAATGTGGTATATATACACAATGGAATATTACTCATCAATTAAAAATGACAAATTCGATGAATTTATAACAACATGGATGTACTTAGAAGAAATCATATTAGCAGAAACAAGTCATAAAGAAAAAGACAGAAACCAAATGATTTCACTAATATATGGGATATAGTGAAAAAATAAACAAAAGACTTGAGGAAAAGTCAAAACAAGCTAAGCACCAAACTGAAGTGCTCACAACTTTGAGCAGGAGGGAAAAGGTTGGGGGGGAAGGGAAGGGAGGATGAGGGGGGTAAACCCCTGGGATTACAATGTTGTGAAATTTATATATAAATAAATTTAAAAATTTTTTTAAATCCTTTCTAAAAATATTATCTAAAAACATTCAGCAATATATAAAAATAATAACTATTATTAAGAAACAGGGTTTATCTTAGGAAATAATATAAATATTTAATAATTAATGTTAAAATAAATTCAATATTTTAATATCACAATCATTCAGAATGTTCACAGATAAAAAATAGAAGTGCTACTTTTGTCTTTTGTTATATAAATGCTTTAATATCTTTGTTTAAATCTTTTTTGTGATTTTTCTTGTGAAGTTACCAAAACTCCTCAAATATAGTTAACATAATTAACTTTGTTAAATTAATGGATTACTTAAATAGATGTGGAACACCTCTTTTTTACATAAATCAGTCTTTCTATCCAGAAAGAATATGCTTCTGTTTGTTCAAGACGTTGGCTCCTTCTTATGAGCATTTTTTAAATTTATTTATGATAAATTTGACACACCGATAAATTTCTAGTGTTTCATATATTTTCATTCCAATGAAAGTGAATTTCTTTAATCATATTTTAAGTTGTCAAAATATAACAAAGCAATTTCATTTTTTATTTATTTGTAACTTACCACATTGCTCTTAGTAATTAATATTTTGTCAAAATTTTCAACTTTATAATGGATTTCCTTAATTTTTTCTGCAAATAATAGGTTATCTCTTAAATTCTACATTTTATGTTTCTTCTTTCTTTTCTTCCTCTCTAATTGCCCTGGCTACTATCTCCAAAATATTGACACTGTGCATCCTGTTTTGTTCTTGTTTTTCATAGGAATTTTTCTTTAGTGTGACTTTGATCTTGATAACAGATAGCTAGACAAACTGGTATTCAGAAAATAAACAATTATATACAGATCTAAATTATGCTAAATAGATATCTATATGTGCAGATCTTAGTCAAACTTACAACATGCTTAGTGACATTAATTTACATATTAGTATAATTATATCTCATCAAGGCAAGTAAATTTGTGGTTTGTCAACAACCAACAAACTACAGTTTGCATAACCTAGAACATTTATCCCTCAGCATTAAGGAATTAAGCTACACATTCTAGTAGATAAAACCACCTATTAACCTTGGAACTCTGGTTACCTGAGGATTGTACTGACTCTTGGAAGTTGGACAATGCTATGGATGTCACCCTTTGCCTTTTAAATTATGGCTTAAAAAAAATAAAAGAACTTGTTCTCCTGTGAATGATTAAGAGCCTTGGGGTAGCTAAAGGGGAACTTCCGAAGGCTGCAAGCATATTGGATAATGCTGATTTCCTATCAATAGCTAATTTTAGCTGAAGATATAGGATGAGCACCATCTCTCACCAGATTTCTCTTTCTTTTTTTTTGAGACTAGGTCTCGCTTCCCAGGTAGCTGGGGTTATAGGTGTGCGCCACCATGCCCAGCTGTTTTTTGTTTTTTGGGGGGGGGGACTCAAACCTCGATTCCTAGCCCCAGCCGCTTCATAGGCTAAAGCTTACAGGCACGCACCACCATGCCCAGCTTCACCAGCCAGATTTCTAATTGATTGCATCTCTCTCTTACCCCTTGCAACTCTCAGACTAACTTAAGCCTCAGTAACCTGTATTACCTTCTGAGTTTTGAGTACCAAATGGGTTTTGAACCCCAAATTTACACTGTGGGGAGGGAGGTTCCCCTATACCACCAGACAATTCTTTAAACACAAGTTTAATTCCTACAACTCAGTTCCAATCTGACACTACCCCTGAGGTTATATCAGATTACAGGTTAGAGAGTACCATCCCCTCCCCTACAGATGTGAATAGCAAATCCAGGTGCTTTTGATCAATCAGCTGTAGTCTGGCCTTTCCAGCAACTTCTCCTTGAACTTCAAGCGCTAGTCACAAGTGCAGATCATCATCTGTACAGCCAACTAAGCAGCCATAAACCTCAAATTTGGTTAATTTCCTAGAGAAGCTCAGAGAAGTCAAAAAAATGTTTCACTTATTGGATTACTGGTTTTTTATAAAAGGATATAATTTGGGAAGAGCCAGATAGAAGAGACATGTGATAGGATAAGGGCAAAGAGCTTCCAAACCCTTACGGATCTCACCAATCTCCCAGGAGCTCTATCTGCTCACCAACTCAGAAACCCTAGAACCTTGTCCTTTGGGGTTTTTATGCTACCTTCATTACATAGTCATGATTAACTAACTTGTTAGTCACTGGCACTTAATTTACTCTCCAGGCTCTCTCCCTTCTTTCCTGTTTGGAAGTCCATCTAGAGATGGTCTAAAAGTTCTCTAATCACTGGTTGATTCTCCTGGCAAACACCCCCACCCTTAGGTGAGACCAAAAGTCACTGCATTGACAGATGGAAAGATAGCTTTATTATGCTCATCACTAAAGACATGCAAGAGTCTTAGAACTGTGCCAGAAAGAGGAACAAAAACCAAATATGTTTCATATTATAAATCACAAAATCGCAAACCCTGCAAGACCACCAGATGGCCAATGTAACCCATCATAAAAAGGTTCAAAATGCATAATAGGCAATAAGTACATGTCAATTGATTGAATTGTCAATTGACTTGAATTACATATACTCTATTGATGTATACAGGCTAGTTGCTGTGCACAATTTACACATGGCAGGTGAGTGCAGACACTCTCCCCAGGTCGTAGGCAAAGGCATGTTAACCAGAAGAAAGGGTACTATTTTCCTTTCCCAATGGCATGGGACTGTCCAGAGGGCCCTTTTCTAATTCACAGGAATGACTAATACCAGGGATTCCTCTCTCTCTCTCTCTCTCTCTCTCTCTCTCTTCCTCCCTCCCTTCTTCCTCACTCTCTCTCTCTCTGTGTGTGTCTCTCTCTGTGTCTCTCATAAGAAAAGATAAGAAGACCCTCAGGAATGCTTCCTTGATCTTTCAAGTGTGGGCCAGATGTGCAGCCTATGGTTCCTATGGTAGTCATCTTTATTTTCCATCCTGTAGTACTAACACAGTACACAATGCTATAACTGGTAATCTGCATGTTCTACCTGGCATAATAGGTTACTCCCCAGGGTATTTTGCACATCTAGCACATTTTAAGTACATGGCAGGAAGCAGAGCTGAGAAGAAGAATGGAACATTAATTCTGGGCCATTAATTCCATGTTTTCTTATTTATTTGCAAAAGCAAACAGAAAGCTATCCAGGAACAGCATCATCCAACAATGAGTCTCCTGAGGATCCCAGTTATAGACACAACCTAAGACTTTGGATGGACTCAGCAAAGCCCAGGCTCCCTCTGGATCAATTTTGATAAACAACCTAGATAATCTGAGGAAGAAAAGATACCAAGTATTGCTCCCTAAAACCCAAAGCTGGGGGCACCCACCAGGCTAACTGCAACAAAGATCCACTTGCACAAAAGTTCATCAAGGGCATTGATTTCAAAAAAATTACCTTACAGAAATGGGGACCCGAGGCTCTAATCCCTGACTTTGACTGATACTCAGCTACCAGCATTTCCCATAAGCTTTCAAAGGATGGAGCAGAGAGCCGGGCACGGTGGCGCATGCCTTTAAGCTTAGCTACAAAGCACGGCTGAGACTAGGAATCGCTTGAGTCCGACGGTTCAAGACCCGAGACTGGCCTGGGGGAACATAGTGAGACCAAGTCTCAAAAAAAAAAAAAAAAAAAAGTAACTGGGTGTGGTGGCACATGCCTGTAATCCCAGCTACCTGAGACTAGGGATCCCTTGAGTTCCTAATACCCAGGGCAATGTAAGCCTGTGGTTCCCTGGGCAAAATAGTGGGGCCTAGTCTTAAAAAAAAAAAAAGGTGGAGCAGAGAAAGAGAGAAGGGGAAATGTGGGAGATAATCAGCTTAAGTAGAAAGAAGGAAAAAGAAGCAGTAGATAAGTTATCCTTATCTTCCAAGCTCTGTACTAAACGCATACTGGCCTTAAAACAATGGCTATTACTCCTTTTTCCTAGATGAGAAACCTGAAACTTAGGTTAAGAAGCAACTCAGGCCCAAAGAAGGAATTCCCCCATTTCTGCTTGCCTACCGTCCTTCATAGCAACCTTGATTTTCCATTCTGTAGTGCCGCAAACATGAAGCAGACAAGTTACTGGGATAGTGTCTTCCCTAAGCTATGTTCTCTTGCCAGTGAGATGGGGAAGCAGGAGTCACAGAACCAGACCCTACTGGTTTTTCCCATGATGGCAACCAAGTGACAGAGGAAACTCCCTGCACCTGGCAGTCGTCTACTCTCAGTGAGTCCCCAGAACTCTGCCTTTCCAAATAAAAGGACCCCCTTTTCTCCCCCCACCCCCACCCCCAGGACTTTGGAGAGCAGTTGCTTTTGAAGACAAGTTCTCACTCTTAGCGTGTTAAGCAGAACTTAGTGTCTGAATTTTGGCTTTTTGTCCTCAAGCAAATAGACCCTCCTGTAATGGGGTCTCAGTAATAGCACTTAGCACAATATTGTAATTAGCCTCTAGATGGTGAAGTCTCTCTCTCTCTTTTTTTTTGAGACTAGGTCTCGCTTTGTTGCCCCAGGGAACTGTAGACTCAAGTGATCCCCAACTTTAGCCTCCTAGGTAGCTAGGACTATAGGCATGTGCCACCACCACACCCAGCTATTTTTTTGAGACTAGGTCTCCTTATGTTGCCCCCGGAGGGTCTTGAAACCACCAACTCAAGCAATTCCTAGCCTCGGCCTCCTTCCATAGGCCGCAATTAAAGGCACATGCCACCGTGCCCGACCTGAGCAACATTTGTTTGCGTTTACACATTCCTCCCCATCAGATGAAGAAAATGCTTAATGGGGTGTGGGTTCAAAACTCTATGGACTTTCCAATTATTATTTAACTGAGTTAATATTAGGATTTCTCCATCAGGAGTTGCCACCGTAGTTCACCCTCCACCAAATGAGCCATAGTCTGCCACCTTTATCCACAACACTTCCTTGCCTCCCAGCTATCCCACCCCACTCCCCATCCCATCCCCACCCCACCATGCCTTGGCAGTATAGCCAATTTTCAAGGGTTAGTTTTTAAGCTAGGACTTTTCTTAATCATGTTTTTGTCACTTGCTGGCTTGGTGACCCCGGAAAGGACTGTTTAGATTCCTGAAGTTCAGTGATCTTTTTTCTTTTTCTTTTTTTAATGAGACTAGGTCTCGCTATTTTTGCCCGTGGAACCGCAGGCTCTCGTTGCCCAGGGTACCCCAGACTCAAGCAATCCCCAGCCTCAGCTTCCCAGGTAGCTGGGATTACAGGCACGTGCCACCACACCCAGCTATTTTTTGGAACTAGGTCTCGCTACGGGCCCCAGGCGGGACTCGAACCACCATCCCTAGCCCCGGCCGCTTCATAGGCTGAAGCTTACAGGCACGAGCCACCGTGCCCGGTCTTCAGTGATCTTATTTCTAAAAGAATGTTTACTTCCACAAGTCACTGGGACACGGACATGGGCTTCTGATGAGAAAAGGCCAAGTACTCAAGAAATGCTCAAACACTATCCCAGCACTTCACTGCACACCCTCACACGAAGCCACTCCCTGGAACATGGTAAGATGTGGTCCTCTCTCATGGTTTAGTGTATACAAGAAAGCAGCTGGAGTTGCTGCCATTCCTTGTCTGGTGGCAGAAGGAAAGAGACTGATGGTCTGACACCCAGCTCTGTGCTCAGGAAGAAGTTTGTGCTTGTTACTTTAAGATTCTCTCTCCCTCCTCCCCCATACTCCAGGACCCACCTTCTCTAGAATCCTTCTATACAAACTGTCACTTCCTAGATCCTCAGGGCCTTAGACAACACCACCTCAGCCTCAGCAATTCAGGATGACCTTTGTTCTTGAAAGGAGTGTTAGATTATCTGCTGCAGGCCAGGAAAACAGCAGGCACTAGGCTGAGTCTAAATGACTCAGATTAAAATGACAGAAAATGTGGAGATAGCATCACCTAACTCCAGAGCCCATCAGCTGGAAAAAAAAAAAAAAAAAAAAGCAAAGATCTGTGGCACAAGGAACCAAAGCATGCACACTCCAATGAGTCTGTCTGGTGGGCCCACACAAACCATACCAGAGTGCTCAGTTCATCCCTAGTCTCAGCCCTGCTGAATCTGAAAAGCAAGACATGCAAGGAAGCTTCCAAGAGTTCTCTGAACTCCTCGGCTGGACTGTGAGCAGCAGGACTTGGGCCAAAGGGATCCTCCCATCCGTCTTGGAGTTTGAGACTCACCCAGAACTACTCCAGGAATTCTGATGGGTTCCAAGGCACCCTATCTAGGGAAGAACAACCAGGCCTCCCCCATGTGTCTCTGGTCCTTTCAAAGGGATCCCCAGGAGGTCAGGGCTGCAGTGGAGATTCTGGTCTATGCTGGCTCAGGGCTTCCCAGACAGAAGGAGAAACCGCCCAGCTTTGAGGGTGAGCTATCCTGTACATCATGGGTAAACCTTGCAAGTGTTCTGGTAGATGAAAGAAGCTAGTCGCAAAGGACCACACATATATAGTTCGTTTCCATTTATATGAAACATCAACAGAAAGTAGATTCTGCTTGCCAGGGCCTGGGAGAAGTTGGGAAGAAATGGGAAGTCACTGCTTATCGATAGGAAATTTGGGGGAAGTGATAAAAATGTTCTTGATTTTGGTGATGGTTACAGAGTCCTGTGAATATCCCCCAAAACGACAAACTGTACATTTCTATGGTGTAGGCATTGGATCTCCATAAAGCTATGTTTTAAAGTACTCTAAAATCTGCCTTGTAGTAACCAAGCCATGAAGGCCCAGATATAGAGGAAATTCATCCAGATCATTCTCTTGGAACAACCAAATATCCAAATGCATCCATCCATCCATCCATCCATCCATCCATCCATCCATCCATCCATCCATCCATCCATCTATCCATTCTAAATGTATCACTGCATTCTCTGCTTGCAAAACTGGACTACCTTGTGGAAATAGAACCCAACCTGGCTCTCCTTACACCCAGGGCGAACCTTCGTTGGACTTGAAAAGGAACATGTTATCATTTGCTGCACTCGGCCCGCTAGAGGCTTAACAGAGGAATTCCAGGAAAACTTCCTTGTCATGTTGACTCCCCAGAGTCACTAAGTTCTTATTCCCTTATTCTTCATCTCTGCTCCTTCTCACCCCTTCAGCTGCTGCCAGCACTGGGTTGTTCAAAGTTTCCACCGGAACAGGCTCCCAGAAGCTGCAGCAGCAAGCAGCTCCATCAGCAGGGGACCTCAACGAACGCTCCCTGCGAGCCCCTTCCCTAAGACAAGTCCAAACCCCAAACCTAAGCTGAAGAGATAGTATCCTCCTTCCCGCCCCAACCCCCAGCCCTGCGCTCGGGAGAGACTGGCGATCTTCCCAGCCAGGACCCAAAAGCCCAACACCCAAAGCGAGCTTCAGCGTCCCGGGATCGAGGCCACGCCATTGGCACCGCGCCCGCTCCTCCAGGCTGGGCCCTGGGCCGTTTTCTGTGCTCACTGTATGCCCAAGCCCGGCTGCCCAGACGCTTCTCTGCCCAGGCGTTGTGCTAGGAGGATCCTAGCAGGCGGGGTCCAGAGGGAAACAAGGAGGCAGGTAAGCGGTGGACAAGCAAGAGGACTCCGCGACCCCACAGCCTGGAGGCGCAGGCCAGCGCGGCGACCTCTGGGGGCCTGTGGGGACCTCTGGGGGCAGACGCTTAAGGAAGCCGTTCCAAGCTTGGCCTCTTCCTGGCGCAGAGACGTAAAGCGGCCACCGCCAACATTTCTAGCAGTGCCTCTGGCGAGCAGCTGGCCTTCGCCTAAGCGCCTGGTGGCCGCCACTCACTCGGGGTGGCAGGCAATCCCTGCCCTCCCACCATGAAACCCAAACACTGGGGTCCCCAAGGAACCCCCAATAAAACCTAGATAAAAAGCAGCGTGATTTCCACTCACAAGCATCCACCCAAGGCTTAAATCCCTGAGACCTTCGCCCACCAGGCTGAGCCTCCGCCGAAAGCCACGGCGTCTGGAAGCCAAACCCGCTTCTCGCCGCCGCGCGCTCAAACGCACCCAAAGCCAGGGCCACGCTCCAGGGAGCCACGCAGGGCATCCTCGCCCGACCCGGAGCTCGCCTCACCCAGCGCCCCCGCCTTCCCGGCTCAGAGCTCTTCTGCAGGAGCCTCCGCAAGCGGAGCCCCATCCTGCTCCAAAGAGCCTGGGCACAGGGACGCGCGCTTCGGTAAGACCCCTGGAGCCGCACTGCGCCCCGTCCTCTTGGCCCTCCCCACCTTTTCTAAGCCGACCCGAAGAGCAGAGCAAGGTTGGAAGGGACCTGGCGCCCGCAGGCTTCCCGCCCGGGCTGCGCACCGCCCGGCGCCCAGGGAAGCCCGCCCGCCGCGGGTTAGGTCTCCGAGGCGCGCGGCAGACGCTCGCTGCTCGCCGCGCGCGGGTCTCAATGACCCCCGGACGCACCTTCTCCAGCTCCTGCCAAGCCGCGGCCAGGACCTGCCTCCTCGTCTCCAGGGCTCCCCTCCTGCCGGGCGCCCGGATCAGATAAGAGGAATTAAAGACCCGCGGGCGGCCAATTATAGAGCGGAAGGTGGCCGCGGGGGCGGGGGTTGGGGAGGTGGGAGGCAGGCCTACGTCCCTAACGCCCCTGTTCTCTCTCCTCCTTCTCCTCCTCTCCCCACCTCCTGGTCCCACCCCCACCCCCCGCCCCAGCCCTCCCGGAGATGCCCGAAGCCACCCGCCGCCCTGAGACTGCCCGCCGCCCAGGTGTGCGCCGCCGCCTGCAGGCCAGCGCGCCCGGGGGCCCCGAGGGCACCTCCCCTCCGGGCCCCGCGGTGCGCCCCAGCTCCGTGCGCCCTGCCCGGGCTCTGGGAGGGCTGGGGCTCGCCGGAGCGCAGGTGTGCTCGCTTCCCGTTCCCAAAGGCACCCCTCGCCCCCTTGGGGGGCCGCGTGCCCTCTGCAGCGGGGTGTAGCTGGGTGTCTGCCGGCCTCCCCATCCTCTCCTCTTTCAGGCGGATCCCGAGAAGGGACAGTGAGACGTCCGAACAGCACGACCCAAACTAGCGCGCAGGAGAACCGTCAGAGGACGTGGAAATGGGCATTTCTGTCGATTGAATGGGACGAAAGTCGGCAATTTCCTGCCACCCGACTTCTTCGCGAGCGGGTTCCCCACGGGTCTGGGCGGAGGCCGGGGCTCTGCGCTCATCTAGCGGCTTCCGACCCGCGCTGCGGGCTCTGCGAGAGGTTCCGCCCGCACGCACGCACAGCCTCGGGGCCGCGGGGAGGGTTGCGCCCCGGGCTGTCACCCTGGGCCTGTGGGAAGTCGCCAACGTCCGTGCGTTTTGAACCCTGCGGACGCCACCTCCTCCCCGCGACCTTTTCATGCATGCACACGACACGCGACCTTTACATACATGCACGTGTGATCTTTACATGAATGCACACACGATCTTTATATACATGCACGCGACCTTTACATGCATGCACGTGACATACGCATACGATCTTTACATACATGTATGTGCGATCTTTACGCACACGCACACGCGACCTCCTTCGCATACATGCGCGTGCGATCTTTACACACATGCATATGCCGTCTTTACATACGCGCACCTGCGACCTTTACGTACATGCACACGTGCGACCTTTACATACAGGCACCTACGACTTTTACATACATGCACATGTGGGGACAGCGGTGCATAGAAAATGAGAATTAAGCAAGCAAGAACCTTTAGAAAAAGGTTTCACTTTGCAAAACTGAAACGGGGCGGGGGGGGGAGCGCGGGGGTCGTTTCCCCACTAGAGACTGGTGGAGAGAAGAGAACAGACACGTGGGGCTCGTATCTGCTCTCCTCGTGCCCCTGAGGACTCAGAAGGGCGGTGGCGTTTGGGCCGCCTCAAAGGGCCTCTGCCCGTCTAGCTCTCCGTGCAGCGGGAGCCACCTCCCCGCTCCGCCCGCGCCCGCGAAGTGTTGGCAACCTTTCGGCCTCTCGCTGACCCTCCCCGCAGTCCCCGCGGCAGGGGAGGAAAGGGTCTGCGCGCGCCGCCGCCCTGCATCCCTGGGTCCTTTCCAGACGGGCCTCGGTTCAGCCCCAGGGCGTGGATCCTCTCGGCGCGCGCGCTCGGCTCGCTGGGGTCGGACCGGAGCGCAGCTTTTTAGGCGCCTGGCCCGACGCACGGGGCTCCGGCGGCGCGACGGCAACGGCGCGAGCGTCACCTGGTGGCTGCATCTGCGGCCCTGGGATGGCGCGCGGGCGGCTTAGGCCGCGAGCGGGGAGCGGAGTTCCCTGAAACGCAGTGTTCATTCCTGGGGACGAATGATTCTTTGCTCTCAGCTCCTTCCTTCGGTTCCCCACGCTAAGTGCCCTCATCTTCTGTTCCCCCTTGTCACACGTAAAACTGTACTTTTGAGACTGTTGTAGAAGAGACGGATGAGACGAAAGGGCCATTGGTTGCTAACCAAATCCCAGGAATTCTAGACGGAAAGGTGAAAAGGACGTTGAAGAAGGTGTTTCTAGTACGAAGCACTAAAAGCACGCAGAGCGGGCACGGTGGCGCACGCCTGTAGACGGCAGCCTGGGAAGCCGCGGCCGGGGCCAGGGATCGCGGTTCGAGTCCCGCCGGGGGCACATAGCGAGACCTAGTCCCAAAAAAATAGCTGGGCGTGGTGGCACATGCCTGTAATCTCAGCTACCTGGGAAGCTGAGGCTGGGGATTGCTTGAGTCTGTGGTACCCCGGGCAACGGGCAACGTGAGCCTGCGGTTCCACAGGCAAAAACAGGGAGTCCTAGTCTCAAAATAAAAAAAATAAATAAATAAATAAATAAAAAGCACACAGAGCGCAGGTGGTGTTGAAGATACAGGTAATAATCACGTGCATAGAGGTCAGAGCGGACTCCATCTTGTGGACTTTTGCTCCCGCCTTCACGGAATTTGTAGCCAAAGAGGATCAAGGAAATGGATCCATATGAGGCACAATTCCTGGTCTGAGCACGGATCCGGGTAACAACATGAAACTGCAAAATGTTTACCATGAAAAAGCTCAGACAGATGCTGCTGCTGTTGTGCATTGTTTTACCATAGGCCGGGAGGCAAGTCTCCATCGCTTGCGAGGCCCGGATGTTGTGTCTTAGTGGAAGGCTATGGCTCGGAAACATATAAGGAGCCTGAAATTGTTTCCAGGATGGGCATTCAAGAGCACATGATAGTGTTGCCCTGGGTAATAAAGGCTGTTGATAGGTTTCATATGCAGCGCAGTAGCTATCCGGGGCTTTCTGACTATCTTGAAGTCCAAATAGGAAAGTTGAAGTCTTGTCTCACTGGTTTCCTGATGGAATATGGGTAATCGGTTAGGGTCAAAGATATTGATGTCCATCCATTTTGCTGATATGAAGCTGCTAAGCTTACACATTATTGTATTCTCAGAGAGAAAGCTGCCCAGAAGGTTATCAGAATAGTCAAACAGGCCGGACATGGTGGCATATACCTGTAATCCCAGTTACCTGGGAGGCTGAGGCTGGGGATCACTTGAGTCTGAGGGTTCCAGACAACTGTGGGCAACATAGCAAGACCTAGTCTCTTAAAAATTAAAAAATAATCAAAGAACCTGTAATTTTAGCAATGCTTGCGTTATAGTAGCACGTGACAGATGTCAGCAACTTCCAGTTGTAGGGACAGCAACTTTGTCATGTGGTAATGTTCGAGACTGTTAATTGTCTTCAGGATACGCCCTTGTGTGTGCTAGAAGGAACTGTTAAATTATTTCCTATTAAACTGTTAAATTATTGAATAGACATTTTTCTCATCTGTAGAGCAACATAAAATCTACTTTTTTACATAGTTCTCATGAAGAGTAAGATGACTAGTGTAAGCTTAGCTTGTCTTATAATTCCTCTAAGGGAGGTAGGAACATGTTAGCGCAAAGTTTTAGACAAAGGGAGAGAAAAAGTCAAGCATCTATGATGGAATTAAAGCAAATTGATAATGAGGAAATGACTGATGGCATTAAAATGGAAATGTGCACAAAATTCATTTACTGCTAACTGAGAAATATATTTGTATGATACATAATAATATAGGTGAATTTTGTGCTTGTGTAAAATACTATTTTTTAGAATTCAAGTTCATCCTCTCCTCTGTTCTAACTTTTGACAGCTTACATTTCACTCTCAATGTAGATAAGCCTCAATTAATGTTGAATCCGGATGGCTGGTTTCCATCTATTTTCCATTTAGTTGCAGTTTGTGTGTAAATTTTCAGCCCCTTCCAGGGAGTGTTTATTCAACATTTATCTTAGGGTCAGTCCCTGGAGTCTGGCAGATCACTGAGAACTGCATCATAGATGCAAGACCAGAAGACCCCCGCTAAAGGTCTCCCTCTTTCCATCTCAGGAACATTCCATCTGGAGGCATATGTGCATATCCTGTGCTTTTTCAAAGATATACAAAAATTCCAGATTTTCACAGTGGTTGATTCCAGACACAACCACTGTTGCTACTGTCTCATCCTGAGATCCTCTTGTTTCTCTCATTTTCAAGAAGTTATTTTACTTCTCGGAGCCTAACTCACTCCTCTTGTGTGAGGAAGGAGCAATGAATTGCACATCTGAAAATAGTCCTGCTGGTAAAATGACAAACGTGCTTATGGACCAAATCCATCATAATAAATGGCCACATCTCACCCAAACTGGGACTGTCCTTCTTCCACTCTCTCCATGGGCTGTATTCTCTTCTGCTGTTCCAGAAAAATCTCCTGACAGTTATTTCCCAACAGAGGCACTATGGGCATTTTGGGCAGCTTTAGACATTGTAGAATATTTATTACTAAATACTTGCATCACCACCAAACTCTAGTAAGACCCTCCTGGTCTCCTAGTCATTGTCAGAACCAAAGATCTCACCATGCATTTCCATATAGACTCGGGAACAAACTAGTGTCCTTCTTCGTGACAGTGCCTCTCTGCAGTGCCCAGCTATGATTTTCTCTTAGGGAAGCATTTATCCATCCCAGCTTATCTGGTGACAGGTTTCATACTCAGTCCGCAGGCAGGGACCAGCTGAAGATAGCATACCTTGCCCCAGAGTAATAACCGTGACACATGTTCGTGACCCCGTGTCCCCTTCCTGCTGAGCGCCCCTTCTCTGTTCTTGGGGCTTCCGGTGCTTGTCCTGAACTCAGAACAGCCAGTTGGTAACACAGGGCTAAGCCGAGCATGGACCTGCTCCACAGTCAAGGGTTGAGTTTCCTTCTCATTGACTGATGTCCCTGTCATACTAGTTGTAGATGCTTCATGCCTCTCCCTAGAGTAACAGTGCTCTGAGTTGTACTAGGATACAGCCTCTGTTCCACTGGACGCCATAGTGGTGGGCCTGCCTCGATGTTGAGAAACTACTCTCACCCTCAGAGGTAAATATGAGCCAGTGGGACACAGAGATGGAAGAAATGTTTGCTAGATCTTTATCGCCGAGCAATGAAGCCTGAAGGATCAGCAGTTCCTTGTATCTAGGCATAGTTTTTGTTTTTTGTTTTTTTTTTTTAAGATTAGGTCTCACTATGTTGCCCAGGGTAGTCCCGATCCCACAGACTCAAGCAATCCCCAGCCTCAGCCTCCCAGGTGGCTGGGATTACAGGTGCCCGCCACTGCACCCAGTTGCTTTTTCAAGACCAGGTCTGGCTAAGTTGCCCAGGGTAGTCTCAAACTGGCAAGCTCAAGCAATCCCTCGCTTCTTGTCTCCCAGCACTTGGATTACAGGTACGTGCCACCACACTCAGCTAGCATAGTTCTAACATCCAGAGGGAATACCCTAGTACAACTGGGCAGGTTATTTAAATATTGAAAGAGAAGAAACAGAGGGGATAGGGGGAAAACTGGGGCAGGGAGAGAAGAGGGGATAGAGGTCGATGGGGTGTGGGCACGGTGGTTAGGGAGGAGTAGAACATGTGTTCATATGGAAGAACAAAAACATGACCTAAAAATAAAATCAAACAATGTGTATTGGAAGACTTCCATGCTGGTGGGTAAGTACATCCCCAAACCCAAATGCTATCTCCAACTCCCTTTCCTGGGACCAGATCCCAGATCTTCTTCTGAGCCAACATCTAAAGCACTCACCCTGTGCCATCTCGGAATGTTTGTTTCTTCAAGAATTCATATGTTGAAATCTTATCCCACAAAGGTGATAGTGGTAGGAGGTGGGTCCTTGTTAGCTTTTAAACCATGGGGTTCCTGTGTGTGTTCTTTTTTTTTTTTTTTGAGACTACATCTTGCTATTTTTGTCCATAGAACCACAGGCTCACGTTGCCCAGGGTACCACAGACTCAAGCAATCCCCAGCCTCAGCTTCCCAGGTAGCTGGGATTACAGGCACATACCAAAATGCCCAGTTCTATTTTTTTGGAACTAGGTCTCACTCTGTGCCCCCAGCGGGACTCGAACTGTGATCCCTGGCCCCAGCCACAGCTTCCTAGGCTACCGCTTACAGGCATGCGCCACCATGCCCGGCCTAGCTCTTGTAAGCCAGGTCGGTACCCTTGTAAAAGAGGCCTAAGAGAGCTTCCTCACCCCCTTCCACCATGGGAAAATAGAGGGACAAGTCTGGGCCCTAAAAAACCTAAACCCCTGAACATTCAGCCCCCATGACTGTGAGAGCTGAGTTTGCATTGTTATAAGTCACCCAGTGTGTGTGAACTAAGACACCCAAATCAGCGGGGTGGCTCTGGGGCCTGTTAGCATTGACTGACCACACCGGGTTGTGCCTGCATCATCTTGTCACTCAATCCATGGGACACCAGCCCTAACCAGAGTCCTAAAACACCCCTAACTCCTGTCCTTCCTGAAGTTTTGTCTCAATTTCTTCTTTCCTTGGCCACATCTTTGCCAAATCTGACTCCATTTCCTTCTAACCCAAGAACCCCGACTGAATCCATCTTCATCTCTCACCAATCCTGAAGCTGGGACAATGGATGTGAGAGTGTTTATCCAATCCTTTGGGAGAGGATAACTCACAAAGTGAATCCAGGGATGCAGATGCCTGAACGCCCACTAGAATGTTCCAAGAAATGTTAGTGATGTCTCGTATGACAGTTGAAGGTTTTCACTTTGCAAAGTGCCTTCAAGTACACCTTCCTAATGAATATACAGACTATACAGTAGGGAGTCACTCTAGAGGTTCAAGCACATTGTTTTCTTCTGTCCTTTGTGTATGACAAGGGTGGCCCCTACCCCAACAATTGGCTCTCCTGTGCCTGAAGCAGATTAAGACATTCCTCATCTTCTCGGGCTCCCAGGTCCAGATCAAAGTCAGGACTTTAAAAGCAGCCAAGTGTTTCTTGTGTGACAGTGTCCTGTCAGTGCAATGTGTTACATAAAAGGTTCTATTCATAGAGTCACCGGCTGAACCAGGACAGAGAGATGGCAAATACGCTGACCCCTTCACCTTTCCAGTGGAGGCACTGCAAGCCAATGAATTAAGACCTTATCAAGTCCCCAGAAAGAGTCAGTGGCAGATGTTACTACATTCAGTGTCATATGGCAGCAATTTAAGATTCTTTCCAATAATAATAACATCTTAAGAAGAAAAATAGCCTTTATCAAGAGTCTTTTGGATACCAAACATCTTGAGGAAGTTCGGAAGCACGACTTCATTTTTTTCAATTGTTATTCTATGAAGTCATTCACATTGTAATTTTAAAATTTGATCAAACTAAAATTTTAGTTTAAAAGTATCTTTCTTACCAGAAATAGCCACTTTTGACTTATTTTATTCAAGTATAATGGACATGCAACATTATAATACTTTTAGATATGTAATGCAATGAATATTTAATATACATATGTATTTCAAAATACATCTACATAAACCTGTAAATAATAAATCTAATTAATAACTTTAACCATATACAGTTACAAATTTTCTTGTGATGGGAAATTTTTAAATTTACTCTTAGCAATTTTCAGATATATAATACAATATTATTCCCTAGGGCCAGGCACAGTGACTCGTGCCTGTAAGCTTCAGCCTATGAAGCAGCCGGGGCTAGGGATCATGGTTCGAGTCCCGCCTGGGGCCCTTAGGGAGACCTAGTTCCAAAAAATAGCTGGGCGTGGTGGCGCGCACCTGTAATCCCAACTACCTGGGAAGCTAAGGCTGGAGATTGCTTGAGTCTGTGGTACCCTGGGCAATGAGAGCCTGCGGTTCCGCGGGCAAAATAGTGAGACCTAGTCTAAAAAAAAATATATATATATATATATATATATATATATATATATATATAATTCACTATAGTCAGCATGTTATACATTACATTCCCAGGACTAATTTGTTTTATAGTTGGAAGTTTGATCTCTTGATACCCTTCCCTGTGTAATACAATATCCCCTGGACCTCTTGCCTCTTAAATTGTGTTGCTACACCAAATAATTTTTCCTAAGTGTTTTATTTGATTGTATTATCTAAACCTGATTGATTGAAACCATTACGAAGTACTTACGAGGGGATTAGCAACAGCCTAACACCCTTCTTATAGAGGGCTTCGACAAAAGCATGCCAGCTTGCCATCTGGAGGTTCCCAACTGGTTGAGGAAATTTTTCTACTTTGGTTCTTTCCAAATGTAAAACTGAAGTGTAAGCTCATGGATCACAAGGCTGCTTCAGAGACACAGTGACAGCGACTCTTACATGGGGCTTTACTCATAACTGGTGTTTACTAAGTGTTTGCTACACTGAATTGGATGAAATTAGCCAGTTCTGCCTCCTCAGTTCTCCCCGTGTGGCTCTCATCAATTTTAAATCTGCATGTGAGATGTGTGCTGTCTATCTTTCTGATTAAGAGCACGGGTGAACTCACATGTGTTCATTTACATATTAGCTCAAATCCTAAATATTTAGTCATCACCTATGACCTGCCAGGTAATAGTTGGCTATTGGGCATACACAAAAAAGACAGGAAGTTCCTGCTTCTTGAATCTTCTGTGAGGGGGGGGGGGTGGAGAGCAAGGTGCAGTTTGGATAAAGCAGTAAACAGTGCAATGTCATCGCTAAGAGCCGGAGGGTTAAGACGGGGAGAGGATATTGGAAAAGTTTCCTCTTTTAGATCAGGTGCTTGGGGATGATCCTTAGGGGGGGAGCTTTTCAGCTGAAACTGAGCAAAATCTGGGAGCCAGTCAGGGAGCAAACTGGAGAAAAGTCAGAGAGAAAAATGCAAAGTTCCTGTGGATGAAGGAATTACAAGGAGGCCTGTGAGGCCACAGGGGTGGTGTTGAGGGATGAGATCAGAGAGATGCCTGGGTTCAGATGGTGTGAAGCCTTGAGGCAGAACCTGGATTTCACTCCACATGAGAAGGGAGAATCGAAAACCAAGAACGATGGGGTTAAACTGAACGACAGGAGGATCACCCCAACATCCAGTTCTGTCCTCACTGAACTCCCTTATCTGGAAACCTTGCTTTTAGCAGTGATAGTAGTAAGAATATTTATGGGACAGCCATTAGTTTCGCAACACTTCCTAAAATAGTCATTTCTGAGTTTAACCATCAACCTCTGGGATAGGAAGGATACTGAGTACCACACATTTAGAAAAATGAATGGTAACAGGAAGATAATTAAATTTTAAAAAGGTTTTTGTAGACCACGGTGAAGTCTAAAGAAGCGTAAGCTCTTCAGGATGGGATTTAACCTGCTGCCTAATGAAATCACTTGATTTCTCACACTCCACCTAAGACTTCCCTGAAAATGCTAGAGAAGGAGCCAGGAGCATCAAGAGTTACTCCTTTAGGGGAGGTATCCAGCTCGGGGACCCCAGCCTTAAACTATGGGGGAAATACTGACAAACTTCCAGTTCATTCCAAACCTCAGTAGTGAATGCGCCAAGTCTGATCTGTCTGCACTTGTGATAATAAAGTAATTTGTGATGGCCTATGATGACAGAACTCACAAGGATTTGAAAATCTTGTATGACTACAGAGGACAACAATGCATTCTCATCTAAGGGGATTCAAACCCAGGATCAAAATATTTAATTCTGACTAAGGCTACCAGAGAGGGAGATAGATAGTGGTAGATATGAAATCACATCTGTAGAGGTGTAAACCTGTACGCTTAAGACACATACGGTGATATAAATCAGCATCATCTCGATAAATGCAATTTAACTAACTGATCAGTAAAAGTGAAAAAAAAATAAGTATCCATATTTTGTTGACTTACTCATGAGGCTGGGAGTAATTTGTAACACCAAAAGCTTTTAGTTGCTTCACATAGTGTTTCTACCCAAGCATATCTAGAGGAGTCAAATATTCTGTTGGTGAGAGTGGGAAATGCTGATAAACTAGAAGTTTGCCTCTTGGAAAGTATTTCCCTTATAAACAAGTGTTACCTTAACAGCAATGCATTAAACAAAGTAAAACAAAAGTCAAGAAAGAAAGCCTTCCTTTTAGAAATTAGGATTATCGTTCAAACCTTTGAACTTTCCAATTAAAATCACTGGTCACCACCAGGTCCATGGAGCTATCTGAAAGAAAGGCATTGCTTTGGATGACCTAACACACTTTCTTCCTGTCTTTTAATTTTATGATGTATGCAACTGGAATTTTCCTGGACTCCCAAGTGTATTCCTATTGTTTCCCAACGTTTTTCAGTGTATTACAGCAGTTGTATTACATGCACTGTTGGTTTTGGTGTGGCATTTTCCTTTCTGCTCACTTGTCCAGAAGGTCTGTTACGTGGCCTCAGAACTCACGTTTCCTGATTTCTACACGGAATGTCCATCTGTCTTTAGATTTTCCTAATCATCTCTAGAAAGAGTCATTAACTAGATAGACTCTAAGAGAGTTGAAAACTCTAAGACTCTTCATCTGGAGTTAGTTAAATGAGGTAGTGGGGGAAAAATGAGAGCTCATTCCAACCAGGGAACACTCCTTAAAAATAACAGAATCATCTGCTGGGAAACATGTGGGAGATGATCTCCTCTCTTTTCTGATCCAAGGAAAGACATCATCTCTGTCATCCCAATCCCTCAAACTTTTGAAAGACTCCAAGAAAGAAGAACCATTCCCACCTGTTCCCTTTCTGCTGTCAGCCCATTTTGAAGCCCAAGTCTTTCCTCGCTAGAAACCAGCTGGCTCCATAGAAGACAAGAGACTATTTGCAAGAGGAGGTACGTGTTGTTCACTTCCACTCACACACACTTGCCTTGAACTACAGGTCCCAGCATGTTATTGGGCATGAGCGGGAGTGAGCGGCAGAACTGAGCGGCAGAACAGAAGGCAGGTGGACCTGATCATAGAATAACAAAAGATTGGGGGGGGGGCAAAACAAGGGAAAGATGAACACAAGGGCATATGGTGATGTTTCCCCACTGATAGGGTTGCAGGAGAACTAGGGGGACTGTAGCAATGAAAGAAAAACATTATTTTAAAAAAACAACAGAAGAAAAAAATTAAAAAACAAAAGAAGGAATCTTGCTGTTTCGGCCCAAATTGTCACCCTGGTGCTGCTGGGAAGGAGAGAGATGGACAGACATGTAGAGACACTTGGAAGCGATACATGGGTGACAATGGCAGTCATTCTCCTGATGTGATATCTCCGTCCATTTTACAAGTTACCAATTTGATAAACATTGGCCTCTGGGCAAAATCATGTTGGAATATATAGATTTATAGGATGCATGTCCTATGATGAATTCTTGCCACCCACCATATTAAAGGAAATCTCTCTTGGTGTGAAATAGCTTTCATACAACTAGTGTACATAGAGAGGAAAGAAAAGAGAGGCTATTACTGTTCCGATGAAACACCCCAAATGAACCCTTGAGGGTAAATGCCCAGCAATCAGGGTTGGCCAAAAGTGCGGTCATTGAGGCCCAAAAGTTTGCTGCAGTTCTAAAATGTCTTCTGGTAGGGAACCACAGAAAGAGGTTCTGAAGCTGCTCACATAGGGATGATCTGATTGGCTTTCTCCACCTTTCCTGAGGATGGGGGTGCCAGGCTGTGCAGATAATACCTAATTTGAAGGCAGCGCTGATACTTATGGTCATTTGAGAAGTAAAGGTTGGGTCATTGTTGGATTGTAACAATGGGACAAGCTAGATGGGCTCCAGCAAGGTTGAGCCACCTGAGACGACTTGTCAGACCAGGTGGGGGAAGCGTCCATGTCGAAGTGTCTGTGTCTGCCCAGAGCAGCAGGAACTTAGGTTCTTTACACAGAGGTGTATGAGCAAAGTCAAGGTTGCCGGTCTTCTCCTGGGTAAACTCCTCTGTGCTAGATAGGTTTGAGGAGTTGGAGGGGAGGTGGCGAGTTGTCCTTCAGGATTTGCTTTAGAGCAAGTGGCACCATTTTGCGAGGGTGTTTTTAAGTCCCATAGGATTTAATGACCCTGGAAACGGGGATTAATGAGCCAGGTGTGGGGGTGCAGGCCTGTAGTCTAAGCACTGGGAGGCAAGAGGCCTGGGATCACTTGAGTTCATGAGTTCGAGACGATCCTGGGCAACACAGCGAGCCCTGGTCTTGAAAAAGCAGCTGGATGCGGTGGCACACGCCTGTAATCCAAGCTACCTGGGAGTCTGAGGCTGGGGATCACTTGAGGCTGCGGGATTGGGACTACCCCGGGCAATATAGCAATACCTAGACTCAAAAAAGAAAAGAAAAGGGGATTCATGAGTGCCCAAAAGGTACTGGCTCCCAGGTGGGTGGAATAACAGAGGGCAGGTAGAAACTTCCATTGAGATGCTTCAGATTTGATGGTTTTTCCTTCCAGCCTATCACATAGGCCTGTCAGTTTGCTTCTACTGGGGCAACAGGGCCGCTCCGTCCTGAATGTCTAAGCACGGCCTGGCCTGGCAGAGAGACTGTTTGGCTCTCCAGGAGAGGGATGGGGCAGCCCCATCCACAGGCCAAGTGGGAGGACAAGAACCTTTTCCTGTCACTTCCTGATGCTCGTTGTGCGAGTAGCAGAAACCCAGGTCCCTTGCCGGGATGCCAAGGGTCCCTGACAGGGAGTCTGACACTGCGGTGGTCTCCCGAGCTGCAGTGCAAGCACCGTCTGTGCTATTTCTCCACTGTCAGCTGGGTGTCGCTGGCAGCGCCTGACTGCCACTGCCAGGCTAGAGTTAGAGCTTCTACTAACTGCAGAGTCCTTTCAGAATGCTTGATAAGATTGTTCTGGGCGAGACCAGGCACAGTGGTGTGTGCCTGTAAGCAACAGTTTATGGAGTCGTGGCAGGGTCTGGGGATCACGGTTCAAGTCCCACCCAGGGCAACATAACGAGACCTAGTTCCAAAAAAATAGCTGGGTGTAGTGGCGTGCACCCATAATCCCAGCTACCTGGGAAGCTGAGGCTGGGGATTGCTTGAGTCTGTGGTACCCCAGGCAACGAGAGCCTGCGGTTCCACAGGCAAAAATAGTGAGACCTAGTCTCAAAAAAAAAAAAAAATTCTCTGTTCCAGGAGCATAGATTAAAATTCCAAGGAAGAAGAATCGAGTTGCAAAGGAGAAGTTGGGCAAATATTAAGAAGCGAGCATCCTCCCCACCCTCAGACTAAGAAGGCCAGGTCTCCTCCAGCCACCCAGCTGCCATGAAGTGATGCCACTGAATCACGAACACATACCTGCAAGAGGGAATCTATGTTTGGGCAGAAAGCCTGGAAAAAATGGAGGGTGCTTGCCAAAAGGGAGTTCAGATTCCTTCAGCCTTTTCCATTTCACCATGACTAGGTGATCTCTTGACCTTCTTTCCAAGAATTTCCTTACCACGTGGGGGCTTAGTCAGGTCTCAGCTATGAGCCATCTGGAAAGAAATTATTCTGAGAAATAAACATTTTCCGTGCCCATGATGTGTCTGATTCTTTGGTCTTAGGCCCGGTCCCTCCAAACTTTCAGTCTTCCAGGTGTGGGGAGAGTGAAAAAATGTCTGGATAGATGACAGGTGAGAGTCAGGGGTGAAGGTCTGTAGGGTTCTATCCCCTGCATTTTGGGAGTGGGGAGAAAGAGTGGTGTGACTAGATGGGAACTGAGGGAGACTACTGAGGTCCTGGTATATTCCTTTCCTGATTCAGATGTTGGTGATTTATTTGAATTAATCTGTGGATAAATTATGTTGCTGTATAGTTCTAGTTTGTGTATTTTTCCGTGGGTAAGCTATACTTCTATTAAAACACTTATTTTGAAAGCATGTTTTGCATTGAATATGACTGAAGGAACTGAGCAGTGGAAATGATCAAAGTCATTACCTGCTCCCAGACATTGGAATTTGTGTTGGGGCACACTTTTCCACCATGTCTGCAAGTAACAAATGGACTATGAAGTTCGTTCGTGGGTGTGGCTTCAGCACTCCAAATAAAAGGGTGCCCACTGTGATGGGATAAGGTTAGCATGGATAAGGGGGCTTCATTTTCAAACTAAGAATCAAGAATATTTGGTCCAACAGAGACGGATATAATATTTCAATTCATTTTAAGTTGAAAAAGTTATTTTGCGTTGAGAAAGTGTTTACCCTGAGTAAACGCTAGGGGGCAGAATTTCATAGCGTTACACAAGGAGACTCCAGGCCAAGTTTCTTAGTAAAACTACCAAGATTTTGAACGGAACTTCGAGATTTTATTGAATGAGGAAATGAACGTCAAGGAGGCTATTAGATGAGTCATTTGTCCTTTCCATCAGTCACAGAAGCCAAGAGTGGCAAAACATGGATGCCAAGTTTTATTTCCCAGCTACTGATTGTTTTCTCACCCCATATTATCAAAAGTGGTCTTCCTTGATTAAAAATGGCTTGTCGTGTGCTAAATAGGACAGCTTTAGCACCAAAAAAATAAATAGAGCAAAGCAAAGGAAAGAAAAGGGGCCCACAAACGAAGTCTCCATTTACATGGAACACAACTGGGGCATAAATGTCCACCATCTATCTGCTACTGAAAGTGGGCAGTGCAGGTTGGTGAAACAGGAGCCCACTTCCAGAGCAGAAATCTGGTCCCAGCTGTAATGTAACCATCCTCACGTCAACTGTAGGGGAAGCACCTGGCTCACCAATCTGCCTAGGTTCTTTATTGGTTTCAGTAATTATACAGACATATCAGGCAGGGCAGGGCAGGCCAGGCCAAGCCAGGCCAGGCCAGGCCAGGCCAGGGAGGGCTGGAAGGGCTGGGAGGCAGGTACCTCTCACCCTCATTTTTCCAGGAACCTCACAGTTTTTCTTCTCTATATGTCTCTGTTTCTCTGTCTCTCTCTGTCTCTGTCTCTCTCTCTCTCCCCTCCTCCATCTTCTCATGCATATGCTCTCCTAGCCCCTCTCCTAGCCCGGCTGTGCACACTTAACACATGCATACACACACTGGGCTGCACCATCATGGAGAAGATGCAACACCGTGGTGCTGCTTATACAGACTAATGGACGGGAAAAGCCTGACTAACTCACTAACTTAGACCAATGTAAAAATGTGTTGAATTTTACCTCAAAGAAAGCCTTGAGGGAACACTGATTGAGACCAAAACTGGTTTTCAAATATTAATACTGTTTATTTGTTCTCACCTTGACTCACATTTTATTGCTTTGGCTGACTTCAGAGAGGAGGAATATTATGAGGGGGGTGGTATTATGGAGCTGGGATGGTGGAGGCAGTGCATTTACCCTCGGAGACACACAGAATTGGGCCTTACAGAAATAGAAAACGACTGGGCACGGTGGCTCGTGCCTGTAAGCTTCAGCCTATGAAGCGACCGGGGCTGGGGATCGCAGTTCGAGTCCCGCCTGGGGCAAAACAGTGAGACTTAGTCCTCCAAAAAATAGCTGGGTGTGGTGGCACGTGCCTGTAATCCCAGCTCCCTGGGAAGCTGAGGCTGGGGATTGCTTGAGTCTGGGGTACCCCAGGCAACAGAGCCTGCAGTTCCACAGGCAAAAATAGTGAGACCTAGTCTCAAAAAAAATAAATAAATAAATAAAAGAAAAAGAAAAGAAAGGGCTGGCTCTCGCGTATCACTGTGTCAAGGGTGGGCCTAGCGGGCAAGAGCAGATTCCCGGTAGTACAGACGTTGCCCCACCTGCCCCCTGATATCAGAACAGGAGCCTTGCTGCTCTCTGGGGCTGGGATGTTGGGAAATAAGAGAAACGTTCCCTGTCTGAGGGATTGTGAGAAGGAGGTTGTATGGTAAATAAGTTTTAGGGTGTTTACCCTTTTGCTCCTAGCCTCCTTTTTTTTTTTTTTAATTTATTTTATTTTATTTTGAGACTAGGTCTCGCTATTTTTTGCCCGTGGAACCACAGGTTCCCGGGGTACCATGGACTCAAGAGATCCCCAGTCTCAGCTTCCCAGGTACCTGGGATTACAGGCACGCGCCACCACACCCGGCTATTTTTTGGGACTAAGTCTCACTGTGTTGCCCCGAGCGGGACTCGAACCGCCATCCCTAGCCCCAGCTGCTTCATAGGCTGAAGCTTACAGGCACGAGCCACCGTGCCCGGATGCAATTAGCCTCCATAACCAGCACCTGTGGTATTGTGCCCGCCCCATGCTTGTCTATATACCGGCCCAGTGGGTTTGCGCATGCGTGAGCGAGCACACCTGGGCCTGGGAGGCAGAAAAGCGCTGGGTCACCCTGGGGGAAAGGGAGGCGCGTGCAGAGGACTCAAGTGGCTGTGTCTTTGCTGCCTAGTTTTCCTCCAACCATTGAAAATCCTATGAAGAGAACTCCAGGGGAGCCAACATTTTTCTTTAATAGTTTAATTTTGTTTTTGTTGTACAACATCGGTCATGTTGGCATGGTTGTATTGTACCCCTTATTCCCCACCGCAGGCCCCCGTTTCCCTCCTTCCCCACTCTGGTCACTCCAGCTCCTCTCGCTGCAAGCCACTGGTCTGTGTTTGGCCCACGGGACTTTCCTCTTTTGTTTTCCAACTATGTCCTTTGCTCCCCCCTGGGTGCAGACTTCCCCTCCTGAACAGCAACAGAAGAGGCTGCTCGGGTCTCCAGGAGTAGCTGAGGCAGATCGTCAGCCCGAGCACGTCAGGAACTTGTAGGGCAGATGTGGTGGCTTCTCTGGGATCGTTTCTGGCGTCTGTCACCTGTTGCTGGTTCTGTGTCTTCTGGGTTTGGGACTGTAACTCCCAGCCGGAAGCAGTGAGGTGTTTGCTGCTGGGGCAGACCTCCCCAGGTGATTCGCCGAGCTCCTCTCCTCTCGTCAGCAGTCCTGCCGTGGGGCCACTGCCACTCGTGGTGACTTTCCTCCCCCATTGATTGGCAAAGGAGGGAGCCTCTTAAACGCTGCTCGTGGCTGTAGGCCCGGGGTTTGAGTCCCCAGTGCCCGAGATGATGCAGGCAGGAATCTGTGCCAGGTCACCTCAGTCACTGGTGTCACCTTTCCGTTTGTTGGTTCCCAACACCAAACTTGTCCCACCCAGGTTGTGAGTACATCCGGGGCCATTATTACTTGTTCTCCTTTGCAGTATAGCCGCTGCTGGAGAGACTGGGTTCTCCATCTGTAGTGCAGGTCTATTGAGGTTGGAGTAAATCCCAGCAGGACCCCACCCGTGCCCCGGGGGAGGTGCTCAGGCCCCACCCCCAGCCCACATGGAGGTAGAGGCCGTCTTCCCCACCCGAGATCCCTGGACCTGGAGTCCCTGAGACCATGAGGTCCTGGTGGTATAGGACTCACTCTTGCCCCCTACCCTGCCAGCGGCCTAGGCCATGCTGGATGTCTTCTCCAAGGGCCTGTCTGTTTTGGAAAGACCTCGGCTCCGCCTCCAGCCTGGCAAGACTTACTGGGCCAAGTTCGGAAGGCAGGGCCTACTAATCCCCTCTCCCAGCTCCTTTGGGTGCCCTCACCCCCAGACCCTGAAAGGGTGGGGAGATCGGGGTCTCCAGCCCCGAGGTCCCTAGACCCCGAGATCCTGAGAAGGGCCCCAACATTCTTTAGTAGCTAGAACTGGTGATGAAATGACCCAGATTGGGAGAATTGCCATACAGGGGTTGGTATGTTAGGAGGTATGTCCTGATCTCCCCTCCCCAGGATAAAATCTAAAATCTGGGAAGACAGTAGGAAGAATGAATTCTGCCTTCCCCGTGTAGTGATGGTGACGTCACCAGCTGCCCATTGGGGCCAGGCCCATGTCGGAGTTGACACAGTTGTCCACTGTAGTTAGTGGAAGGAGGTCTTGATCTTGAACTACCTCAGGCGGTTCTGTTAAAGGCTCCAGAGGTCCTTGAAGCTCTAGAAGGAGGTGGAAGGCAGCAGAGTGGAGGCCCTTCTCACCCAGCCCACAAACCTCAAAGGTAGATGGACAGGGTCAGATAACTAGCTAGAAGATGAGGTGTAGGCCCAGAGCTCTGTTCTGTACAGCCAGAAAGAGCCAGCATGAGATCAAGGCAGCCAGGAGGAACCCAGACCAGGAGGGGAGAAAATCAGTTACAAACTACAGCAGCTACAGCCCACTAAAGCTGAAACACCCTCCTGCTTCAGACAAACTCTTACTCAGTCACAAGTGAATAGCTTTGCCCCCTTCTTTCCTAAGGGTGCCTAATAGCCTAACTCTCCTTCACTATCACTGTCTGTTTCTCTAGAGATCTCTCAATAAGCTCTTACTGTATTTCTCTAGGGATCTCACCATTTTTGTGAAGCGACTAATGCAGATAATGATACCCCACTAAGAAACCAAATTTAAAGTGATATTGGGTCAAAAGTCTCCAACCAACAAGCCACAGGAAAAAAAAAGTGGCACCTTTCTTACCAGATCCTCATCACTCATTGCACAGCAGTTACCAAAGTCACAAAGCAATTAAACAACAGGGTTTTATTTTCAAGGGAATTTAGCCAGGAAAATGAAAAGTCCTTAAAGCCGCAAGTGGCCAGTTATCTTACCCCAGTCACCATTCTCAGTCCCAAAGACACATGTCCAAGATGGTGCCCCCTTTCCCCTCCAAACCTGAGGCAGGCACTCTGCAAAGTCCAGTCTTTCTCTGGTATCTTCTCTTCACTTCTTCTCCAGTGTTCCATGCTGCTCCACTTCTCCAAGGCTCTTCAAACTTCTTCCACAATTGCTGATGCACAAATCAGCTTTCCAAATCCCTGGCCATCTCCAGGTACCAGCTCACTCTGTTGCTTTGCTGCAGTGCCACACTCTCCACATTAGCTACTCTTCTGCTGGTCACTATGACTCCTTGCCACCACCAGCTCACTCTTCAGGGGGCCTGCCTTGACAGGCCTGTTCTCTCAGTCTGCCATTTTCCTCTTCTTCCTTTCTCTTTCCCATTTTCCTTTCCTTGCCCCTTTTATCTACACCTTCTCTTCTCACTTCCCATTTTCTCTCATGGTTCTCTCAGACCCCACCCACCAGGGCATTTGGTGCCTATTCAATCTTCAGCCACGTCACTACTCTGTATTCAAAGGGCTACAAAGATCACCCATCATGAACCTCTCTTTTTGCCAGAGATTGAGAGTGGGAGGTGCCTGTAGGTCTCAGAACTCCAGATCCCAGGGGCCTGGACGGGAACTCAGAGCAATTGGTGGAGTATATGGGGGGAGAAGAGACTGAATGTAGTTAATTTGTGAATGGTAAATTTGCCACATCTCCGGGGTCCAAATCCCATCACACTCTATGACTTTGGGAAAGTTGCTTAACCTCTGTGTATATCAGTATTTGCACCTGTATACTGAGGATAACGCCACCTATCTTAGAGGGTTGTTGTGAGCATGAAGAGCAGCAGAATGAGATAATCCCTGTAAATAAGTGGTGTTTGAAGTATAGAAAGGACAATAAATGTTATCTGTTTATTGGTTTATGGTTTTAATTTCATGAAAGAGAAAGGATGTAATGACTAGAAATCAGCACACGTTCACTGATCTGTCCAGAATCATTTAGTTTCTTTGACTGGTATAGATTCTACAGCTTAACCTACTCAGTAGCCACACTTGGATTTAATAAAAATGATTCACTGCAGCCTCATCTCCAGGAGGAACTCTTGCCACGTAAATGCCTGAGCAACTGTTCTCACGAGCCAGGCTGAAGTGGCAAGGGAAAGGGACATGGCTGACAGAAGCCTGACCTTCAGAAAACGCAAGGGAGCAGCTCTCCCCAGATCCTGACCCTTTCTGGCAGAGATTAGAAACTCGTGGTGGAGGAGATGTGGGAGCCAGAGGCATTCTGTTTTGCAAGGGCAATGATCTTGTTCCATTTGGTTCTTAAGCGGACACTCAAAGGAAATGAATGTATTAGGAGGAGCCTGCAGTTTGCATGAACACTACCCTGTTCACTTGTCTCAGTCCCTGCGTTTTCCATGATCCACCTGTCATTTTGGCATGACAGATTAGCACCTTTCCAAAAAGCGTCTGTGGATTAGGACCCACCTGAATTTCTGCCACTGGTCTTGCACTGCAGAAAGCCCATCCCTCATCCTTTGTCACCAACACCAATTCCCACCCCCCACACACACACACACATGTAACCTACCCACTCCTAGACCTGCCCTTCCCTCGCTCACCTCTTTACAGCTCACCTTCTACTCTCCACCCAGTTTGCTGTTGCATTCTATAGAAGGGAGGAGGCTCCAGGAATCTTTGCAATGTTCCTCACCTTTTTAAACAGGGCAGACAATAGGGCCTCTTTTCAGCTTTCATGATGTGACTCCTGGCTCCACCCTCCTCCTAAGTAAGCAGCAAAGCAGCAGGCAGAGCCAAACCTCAGAGCACCTTCTGCTTCAAGGGAAGATGTATACACACAGGTGACCCTATCATTGGGGCTGAGGAGGGGGCCGGGGTGAAGCTCTGGATTTTAGGATTTCTTTGCCTGCTTCTATGTTCTTTCATGTAGAAAAGATACCCCTTTAATTCCTAGAGTGAGATCACCATCAGTCAGATCAGGTCCTTAAAATCAACCTCAAGCATATAGAAAACTTAGAAATTTCTTTTTCTTTTTCTTTTTTTTTTTTTTTTTGAGACTAGGTCTTGCTATTTTTGCCCGTGGAACTGCAGGCTCACGTTGCCTGGGGTACCACAGACTCAAGCAATCCCCAGCCTCAGCTTCCCAGGTAGCTGGGATGACAGGCGCACACCACCACGCCCAGCTATTTTTTTGGAACTAGGTCTTGCTATGGGCCCCAGGGGGGACTCAAACCGCGATCCCTAGCCCCTGCCGCTTCATGGGCTGAAGCTTACAGGCACAAGCCACCGTGCCCGGCAGACTTAGAAATTTCTGTCTTTGCACGACTATGTTCAGCCACATAGCCCCAGTTTAAGAATTCCAGCCATTATGTTCCCTCCATTTGTCCTTCCTTCCTTCCTTCCTTCCTTCCTTCCTTCCTTCCTTCCTTCCTTCCTTCCTTCTTTCTTTCTTTCTTTCTTTCTTTCTTGTGGTGTTTTCTTTTGTCATTCTTCCCTGCAACCAGAAGGAGTGAGGTGTCTTGAGAAAACAGAGGAACAGACAGAAGAGCATTGGTCTAAATAACTGTAATGACCTTGTAACTTCTCAACTGGGACGCTGGCTGGTGCCTCCCAACATAGCTTCTAAAGTCTCATTTCCTTTCCATGGAGGTAGAATTAAGTAATAGTTGGAGGCTGCGAGCTGGGACGGGTCAGGATTCATGCTGGGAAGAGTCATTTCACTCTTATCTGTCTTCAGAACACTGAAGACTGGATGGCATGATTGACCTCCGATGGGCAGGAGTATCTCCATTCCTCTAATATTGGCCTTAAGTGACATTCCTTAAGAGATAGCAGCAAGTTAAAGCCGGGTGTGGTGGCACCTGCCTGTAATCCCAGTTACCTGGGAGGTTGAGGCTCGGGATCATTTGAGACCATGGATTCAAGACAACCCTAGGCAACATAGTGAGACCTAATCTTTTTTTTTAAAAAGAGAGACAGAGAGCAGCAAGCAAGTTAATAAGTGAATCCTCCTGCCCCCAGGTATTTCATAGGAACTAATGTTTTATTTAATCTGATTTTGCCTAAGCCACTTATTCCCCTTGTTTGACTAGTTGTGAACCCTATAAATAACACTTGTAAAATGCAATAAAGTGGCTGGGTGGTACATACTTCCATCCAGTCCCAGCCTCTTTAACTGAGTCAATCTCTCTCCTTGTTCTTCCTCGTGCCCCGCAGCCTGGCCCTTTACAAGTAATACTTTTTTAGTCCATTACATTATGCAAAGAGTTTTGGTTGCCTGGTAGAGCCAGGTCAAAAATAAATACATAAATAGGTTAATTAATTAGTCAATTAAAAACCCTGTAAGGCACACATCCATTAAGACAAGTCTCTCATCAGGTGACCAGCTCCAGGTCAAAGTCCTGTGAATGTCCCTCCTACAGGTGCTTGGATGTAAACAGCATGGCCTACAGCCATTGGACTTTAAAAATGTGGTTTTTACCTATTTTGTACCTGTACAGACCTGTTTTAAATAGAAATAGTCTGTCCACTTTGTACAGCTGATTCTGAGGGTTATGCACAATCATTTAGTTCAAAACTACCATTTTGTTCACAAGCATTAAAGGTCTAAAGAGGTGAGGTTCAAAGAAGTTAAGGGATTTACCTGGGGTCACATATGGCAATTGGATGAATACTAAATACACAGAGATTCAGGTCACTATGTGATGTGAGCCCACACTTGTGGAAGATCTTCTTCTAATAGTGCTTTGAAAATGGCAGCAGTCATAGAAATGCAAAGCAATGACCTTATCATCGCCAACTGAGAAGCAGGACCTAGCCTCCATCAAACTTAGTTTCAAATGCTGCCTCTCCCACTTTAAAACTGACCTTATCTCTTTAAGCCTCAGTTTCCTTATTTGTAGAAGGAGGATAATCTTACTTGTCTCATATTTGCCTGATGAGCAAATGAGATAACAAATGTAAAGTGCTTAGCACAAGGCCTGGCCCATGAGAAGTGCCAATAAATGATGTGCTGTAAATGTAATATTGAAGAATTTACTTTAATAATTATAAGCAAAAAGGACCTCTTGGAATTGGAAAGAGTCAGGAGCTAGTGGGGAACAAGTTTTGTCAGCTGCAGCCCTATTGAGATTTGGAGTCAGATTATTCTTTGTTGGGGGCACTGTGCCATGTATGGTAAGATGCTTAGGAAATATAATGAAGTATTAGCCAGAAAGTACAGATCAAGACAGCCAAGCTTTGGCATCAGTGATATTTGGGGTTTTGTGGGGTTAAAGGTTTTGTGGTGAAAGAGTATCTTGCCAAGGGCTGACAGCTTCCAGTTGTGATGCCCAGATATGTCTCCAGAATGTGCCGTAAGTACCCTGGGGGCAAAATTGGTCACAATTAAGATCCAGAGGTACACAACGTGTGCCTAGAGATTTCCCACGATTTCATCCTTGAACAAGAAAACATAAAACAGGTTAACCTCTCAGAGAGAAAGGTGTCATATGAACATCCCCAGTCTCACAAGTTACCTGCTGATGTTACCTACTAGTGTCTGTCTGACCTACTGGAATATATCCTCCATGAAACCACAGTATTTCTTGCCTCCAGGGTCTGCATCAACAAACAGAGCTGATACTCAGTAAAACATCTTGAATGGCTAAATGAAAGGGATTTTTCCGTAGTCCTTCCCTACTAGCTACTAGACACCAGGATCCTTGAGCAGTGCCTGACCCAGAATCAGTGGGTTAGATTAGGTTTGTGGAAAGCACCTCCTTCCTCCATTCTCCCCCAATTTTTAAAATAAAAGACTCTCTTAAGAAAGTGTGTTCTTGCAAATCAGCAAGGTCTCCTGCAAAGCCTAAGTCCTCAGACAGGAGCTTGAAAGGACAAAACAGGATCCAAAATGTTAGTGTCAGTCATGAGGAACCAGGACCCAGCACAATAAACCCCTCCCAGGTAAATTGAGAGAACAAGATCCAAAGTAATTTCAAAACCTGCAGCAGGTAAGGACAAATCTGGTGCTGAGGGTGGGTGGTGTGGGCCAGGGATTGCTATTTCTGTAGCCATAACAAATCCTGGTGGATTGAACAGCAGGCCCCTCCTTCTCTTTGCAATTATGAGCTATTCCCTGGAAACAGAATTGCCCGGACAATAATATTTTTGTGTTGAAGGTTACCCTGACCTTACTATGTCAGATGATGGCTACATGAATTTGAGAAAGTGTACGTACGCCCTCTCTTCTGTTCCCAAATCATGCCATTCCCTCACTGCTCTCCCCATTCTGCAGGTATACACAGATGGACAATGACCCTCCTGTTTCATTCTAATATCTCTTTAGATGCTCCCCAGGAAACATAGCCTTTCCTAAGTATTCTGATGATTGTGAGCAGACATTGTTTCTCTTATACAGGAGTGTCATTATTTGAGTGGACTTCCTTCCCTGCCTTTTTGCTACAGAAGGCAGCAGCAGCTCCGAGGCCTCCTGCTCTCTCCCTTCTTCAGCTTTCTCTCTCCTCCTATCTAGCTGTACTCCTACTTCTTGTTGGCTCCTGCTCAATGCCACCATGTTTGAATCCCTGAGTCAGGCAATCCCACAACTGGCAATCCCACCTCTGTCAATCCCACCTCACTTTACTTTCCCCACATAAATCAAGGTTTTGCTATTGTGGATAAAAGTTATTTCTACTTCCCTTTTCTAGCAACTTTGAAACCCAGATTTCATGAATCTTTTGTTCCTCTTTCCCATTATCCTCAGAGAAAATAGAATTTCTCTTCCATTCTGTACCAAATATCATCTCTGTAGGATTCCCCAAGAGTCCATGTTTAAAAAAAAACACAGAAAAGAAAAAAGGATTTTCTTGACAAACCTACAGAAAGTGGGCAAACTTCAATAGACATCCTCAAAGTGAAATTGGGTAAGAAAGTAAGCAAAGCAGAGAACTTAACTAAACTTGCAAACAGGAAAAACTGGATCTTTAAATCCACCCACTCATCATGTTTGTCCCAGCCTGCAAGACCACACTATCTTAAAATGTATCAAGAACAGATTTACTCATTAAATGACAAAATAAACAAAAGTCACTCACTAAAAGACAAAATAAACAAAAGACACAAAAGATTACCCCTTTGGTAATCTTAGTTCAGTCTCTAGTCCAAAAGGCTACACATGGGTCCTTTAACCACATGTGTCCACAAAATGGCAGCTGTTCCACCTTCAAAGCAAATGAAGAAACCAAGATGGCACCATCCATCGTCCTCCAAAGGCACAGGTATTCACTTCAAACCAAATGAAGAAACCAAGATGGCATCATCAATCCTCCTCTAACGGTCCAACTCCAGTATTCTTTTAGCTTCAACTCTAATGTGACCCAAAGCCACCAAGACTCACTTGAAACAACAGCAGCAGCAACTACTTCAGATGTCTCGTGATGAAAACAGCAACACTCCAAATTCTCTTTAGGTCTCCAGACAATTCCCAAGCTTTGCAGTTTCAAAGTTAAAGTGAGTCTCTAAGTACTGAGTCTCCAAGTCAGATCACACAGGTCACAAGTTTCTCCAACATGCTACCCTGGGTTCCTCACCAGCCTGGACTAGGGATGGAAGCCCCCAGCATGGCTTCCTTCCCTGCCTTACTGCTACAGATGGAAGCAGCAGCTCCGAGGCCTCCAGCCTCCCCGCTGCCACTCTGCTCTCTCCCTTCTCCAGGTTTCTCTCTCCTCCTATCTAGCTGTACTCCTTAAATACACTCTCTCTATTCCTCTCGTGAGAAGGCTTGGCTTCCCTTCTCCAAGTGCCCACCCATCAGGGTACAGTGGCAGCTATCTTAATCAGCATTCCCATGCTGGGGCCACAGCCCCCCAATTTCACCACCGTTTCCCTATTAGAAGGAGAAAATCCAAATGACCAATAAGCATGAAAATGAGTTCAGCTTCATTGGCCTCTGAGGAAATAAAAATTAAAATAAAATTTACTACCACCATGTTGTTATCACTGAGTAAGAAAAATACCCAGTGTTGATTTTAATGGTCATACACTGCAACAGGCTATATAATTTGGTATAACCACCTTGTAAATCTGCTTGACAGTAACATCTAAAGCTAAATATAAGTAATTCCCTACAATGAGTGCTTCTGCACCTCCCAAAACTTTCTAGAGTATCCATGGTGGTCTCATTCAAAATTGCCTCAAACTAGAACTATCCAAATTCCAGTCAATCAGACTAGAAAAGCTGTAATATAACCTCACAGTGGAATGCTATATAGCAATGAATTATAACCTTATTCGTGTGCCAGCATGAATGAATCTCAGGAAATATTGAGCAATAGAAATAAACACAAAAAGTGTATGGACTAGGGACACCTGTGCTTGGATGTTTACTGCAGCACAATTTATAATTTGCAAGGACATGGAAGCAACCTAAATGCCCCCAAACAGATGACTGGATGAAAAAAATGTGGTATATATTCACAATGGAATATTACTCATCAGTTAAAAATGACAAATTCGACGATTTTATAACAACATGGATGTACTTAGAAGAAATCATACTAGCAGAAACAAGTCAAAAAGAAAAAGACAGAAACCAAATGGTTTCACTAATATATAGGATATAGTGAAAAAACAAACAAAAGCCTTGAGGAAAAGTCAAAACAAGCTAATCACCAAACTGAAGCACACAACTTTGAGCAGGAGGGAAAGGGGGAGGAAAGGAGGGGAGGGGGGGAGGGTGGGTAAATCCCTGGGATTACAATGTTGTGAAACATATATAAATTTAAAAAAATAAAAAATAAGTATGGACTATAAGTGACCGCTTATATAAAAATCAAAACAGATAAAAATAAAACTATTTTGCTAGAAATGATCATGATGGCAGAAAGCGTATATGGCGTATCTCTAATTTGGGTGCTGGTAACACAGCTGTGCTCATTTTGTCAACATTCATCAAGTTGTGTAATTATGATAAATGAACTTTTCTGCTTATGATTTACACTGCTTGGGGTCAGATCATCCAGCAGCAGAAGCTAGAAAGTTTGCTCTCAGGTACAGCATCCATGAGACACCAGCAGGACTGAGCAGAGAAAGGTCAGAGACTGAAGGGAATTAATACCAAAATCTTAGCCAACCCCACTGGGAGGTGTGTCAGAGAAGTGAGAGGGGGTCAGGCCTTTCTACACCCAACGTGACCCCATATTTCTTCTGCAAAGAGTCTCTTCAGGTTTCGTGTACTTTTTGCTCTGTAAGTTGGTCCTTTTTCGAAAGATGGATTGCCCCCTAGGAAGGGGGCGTGGCCTTGAACCATATTTATTTATTCATTTATCTATTTTATGAGACCATGTAAGTTCTACTTTCTCAGCAAATTCCAATTATAAAACAGTGTCATCAACTACAGCCACCTGGGTGCCTAAGCATAGTCATCTACTAACTGAAGGTTTGTACTCTTTTATACACCTCTTCCCATTCCCCCACTCCTGGCTCCTGATCACCTCTATTCCCTCCCTTCCTCCCTCCCTCCCTCCCTCCCTTCTTTCCTTCCTTCCTTCCTTCCTTGAGACTAGGTCTCACTATTCTGCCCAGGGGGACATAGTTCTCAGATCCCATAGACTCAATCGATTCCCACCCAGCCTCAGCCTCCCAGGTAGCTGGGATTACAGGCACCCACCTCTGCACCCAGCTGCTTTTTTGAGACCAGGTCTTGCTATGTTGCCCAGGGGTAGTCTCAAACCCGCGAACTCAAGCTCTCCCTAGCCTCTTTGTCTCCCAACGCTTGGATTACAGATGCGTGCCACCATCCCTGGCTTGCCACACTCTATTTCTATGACTTCGACTTTCCCTGCAAGTCCCACACTTATAGGACATCAGGCCGTATCTGTCTTTTCCCATGTAACCTAACATCCTCCAGTTTTATCCATCTTGATGCAAAGGGCAGGATTTTCTTTCTTAAAGCTGAATGATAGTCCAGAGTATATGCACCCTTTACCTTGCTCTTCACGTCTGCTGATGCACACTCTGGCTGTGTCTGGTCTTGGCTGGAGGAGGAGTGGGGGAGTGGGCGTGGGGATGGGGAGGGGGAAGGTGGAGGCAGCAGGAGCTGAGAGCTTGTGCCCGAGAGGGACTCTGGCTCCAGCACACCCTGCCCCGAGCCAGCCTGTGCCTCCTTCTGAAAGGAGACACAGCTTGAAAACTAGAGTAGAGAGATCAAAAGAAAAGAGAAATGTTCTGTCTTGAACAGTGAAGGAAGAAACGCTTGAAGAGCAAACAGACCAAGTGGTGCACACATATGTGTACTGCCCACAGATCAGAGAGAAAGGGCTCTGTCAACCCCCAGGCATCTGCCTCTGTCCGTGGACTCTGAGCCACAGCAGTGTTGACATATTTCACGAGCGCCTTCTCCTGAGCCACACATTTGTTTCTTCGCACACTCCTTGGTTCCAAAATCCAGCTTGCCCAGATACTCCAGTCCAGAGAGAGACACTTCACCTAAGAACAGCCCGTCAGGGAATCTCCATTTACAATGTGGGGCTCCCACGCCCGCTTACAATTTCCACTATTTTCACCCTTGCAGGCTGCTTGACAAGGGCGACTGCCCTTGCAGTGACTGCCCAGTCCTTCAGCTCCGTGGCAAGGAGAGCCCTTAGCCCCTGCAACTGGGCTTAGGTTTAGCAGCTGCTTATTTATGAATGTTTTTTTTTTTTTTTAAATGTGGCACAAATTTATTATCTTTATGCTAATAAAGCTGTAAAATCCTTCATTGCAAATATTTGATACTAGTATCATTGTAAGCTTGTAAATCATTGTGATTCCTTGTAATCTTTTTTTAAATTAATTTATTTATTTATTTATTTATTTATTTTACCGGGATT